>OX438785.1:10748705-10968321 GCA_949316455.1 Acleris holmiana
CAGGGATCGCTATTTTCACTATCAACTAGGCGCTCAAAATGATGCCTCTAGAGAAATGTCAGATATTTTCAAGCCCAATATTGGCTTAGATTAGGTAATGCAAGAGCAGCTATTGCAGTAATCCTTTGGGAATACCTCGACCTAACCGCGAACGTCTTTCGATTAACGTGATAATTATAAATTTAACATGATTCGTCTGTACAGGATGTTTTGTTTTCCGTTTTGGTTTTGACATTTACTTTAATGCTAAGTCAGAATGCGATATGTACTGTACAATCGAAGCCAAAGATATTATTCGGACTTTCACCTTGTTTCAATCGGATAACCTGCCCAAGTGTGTAATTTTAAACATTTAGCACTCGCAAATGATGCATGTGTGAAAAGTAAAAAACTTTGCATAAATTAACTGTAGGATTTATGAACTTTAAAATAAACAAGGAGTAGGTAAAATGTTATTATATGAACCAAAGAAATTGCTTAGAATCTAGATGTAAATATAATAAAAAACGAATATCCCTGAAAGCTTCTGTATTCTCAATACAAAACACCCTCTAAGCATTGCACCTACTTTACTAAATTATATTATAGTCTGACAAATGATGTGGTAAAGGCTTGTAGTACTGTTAGGCGATGGGCTTGCAACCTGTCACTAATACTGCCCTGCTAACACAAATGGCAGTATCTCGAATATAACTCCTGTAGCAATTGCAACCTTATTACTAACAGGATAGGATTAAATCTGCTTTGGCCATTGAATTTGAGATACTGCTTATTGGCTTAGGAGGGCAGAATACACTGGTAAACATCTTAGCCTGACTATGCAAAATGTGGATACAGAATTATCAACAAGTTTAGAGTTGTTGCTATTCTGTTGCTCTTCCTACCCCACTCTGGGAATAAAGGTGTGACGTTATGTATGTATGCAAATGATGTTGTCTTTCAACTTTGACACAACTTCAACTATCAACTTCAAATTTCGGCTCTTAATATTGATAGCATGATCTCATCGACCTTGTTCTTTAATGACTTGCAAACGATGTTCAACCTCACAAAGTAGCAGACCACTTATATGTCAAGCTGTATGCACAGGAAACAGAGTATGATCTACGTTGTATGTTTTTATAGTCAAACGTCAAACAACAATAAGACTATCATTTAAAAAACAGTTTATTCGTGCATTTTTAAATTACATTCAGTCTTACAGAAGCCAAAACCAAGTATTAAAATGTAAGTGATTATTAACGAAACCCAAAGCACTAAGACCGCGAATAACTGCGATGGTCTTACTCTAAGTGTGGATTCCGAAGTGGGCGCAATAAAAAGAACTATTAGCGGTCAGCGTAATCGCTGAAAACGTTTTGTTTTAGTTAAAAGAAGAATAAGTTCGGAAGAATTTGTGGAGTGAAAAGCGTTGTTAAAATAGAACACCCTTGTTCAGGGCTCTGATTCTATACGGTAAAGACGATATTGCCTTGGACGTGAATCCGTATTGTAAACGTTTTGATAACTCTAATTTACTTGACATTCATGGCTGCCGATATAAAAATAATACTTAAACATGTCAAAACGCAATTATATTTTTAATCTAGTAGAATAGAGGCTCAGGTATTTTAGAGGAACTATTAACAAGTCACTTATAATAAAAAAAAGCCGATAAAGTGCGAGTCAGACTCGCGCACCGAGGGTTCCTTACAAATTTATAAGAATCTATAATATTGTTTTGTTGTGTCGATATATCGACATAGGTTGCGATTAGTTTACTAACTGCTAATAAGTTGTTTGTGATAGAACAACAAACTAACGATTTTCGTAATTTTTCCTTTACTGATGCTGTAAGACCTTATTTCTTGCCAAATTTTAGGATTCTAGGCCTATGGGAAGTAACCTATAAATTTTGATTCCCCTAAAAGTGTCGAAATATAGGTTTTTTTGCGGCATAAACTTAGAAGTTAGTTTTTTCACAGTTTCAAGGAACGGTAGAATTGAGGACATGGTTTTAATATCAACTTGATACCTCTATGCGTTCCCGAGAGGGTCTAAAAGACAGACGGACGAACGGATAACAAAGTCATCCTATAAGGTTTCCGTTTTAGTTTTTGGTACGAAACCCTAAAAATAGGTTTTGACCAACAGAAATGTTTGAGTTGAGACCTAGTTTTAAACGAACCTAAGTCTTGTTGACTCGTTTTTCGGCCATTGTCTTATCAAGGCGCGTTGAGGAGTACTACTGTCTGTATCTGACCCTTGATCCAGCTATCTGGCGAGTTTCTTAAAGATGTTGGTCGAGACTCTTTGCTAAGTATGCTTTCTTTGTATTTACTTCCTTTGGTGTTATTGTATGTGGCGTTCAATTAAGAATATTTGTGTTGTATTGCATGGGACCATCCACCGAATCAACTATCAGAACAATGATCGTCGAGTCGCGAGTTCGGAAGTAATTTGGCAGATACTTGATGAAGATCCGTGGTACATACGTGCCAGGGACCTTCATGAAGATATGCTTCGCAAGCTAAAAGATCAGCACATCCCCGGACTTACACTCCCTGTTGATAAATGTAATAAGCTAAACGACCATAATCCTGTGTTGCCTAGCCTGTGAGCAGGCGAAATTGATTATGTAGACAAAACAGAAAGAGGCAAACCGCTCGCCAAGCGAACGGTCCCGCCTCGTATCCCTATTCTTTAGTTTTTAGTTGTAAATAAAACATATAGCGTAAGCGTGAGCCGGTTTTTGTGTGAACCGAGCCCCATTAACTTTGCTCTTAGATCTTACTTAGACTTATAGGTAAAATTATATTATTCTATTCAATTCTATTCTATTCTATTCAACATCCCACATGGCGGTCACCTCGTGAGCTAAGACAAGGTACTTTCTGTACTTGTCCTTTTCAGCCTTCACGAGGTTTCCTTCATGTGGGATGGTGATGTGTCGACGAGCATAGCCTGGCGATGAGATCAATCTGTCACCACAATATCAAGTATACCATATTATGTGTTAAAAATGTAAAGAACAAATTTGAACTACATTTATTTTAAGTGCGTGAATTAATGTTTCAAAGCCAAATTACCTTTTTTTTTATTTACTACACTTTCATCATAAATCCTTCTCCATTATACATTTAAATTACTATTACAAAGACAAATTGATTATATTTAAATTTGTTCATCCCATTCCAAAATGGCGTCCGTACGTAACCGCGGAAACGTAATTAGTAACGCGTAGTTGAATTTCTGATAATGCGATGTACAACCGCCATTTTGCCGAGAAATTGTTAATAATTTAAACAATGTATGAATAATTACTTTACAATTAACAGTTATTTCGTGAGTTTATTGAGTTAAACATGTTAAGAAATTCATAAATTTAACATAGTCTGGTAACATAATTAAAGGTACACGAAAAGAACACAATTAGGTAAGACCTAAGGCAATTTATTGAGACATCACGACTTGTAACCTTCAAATCTTTAACTTAAAGCAATAAAATTAAATTAAAGGAAAAAACAAAAACCGCCTTAGAAATTTAAAAAAATACTTCTTTTCAAATGGTAATACGTCAGTCAAACTGAAGTGGACTTTTGGTTAAAAGATCGTGGGACGCCGACTTTAGTTTAACTAATCATTATCTTATTAAATTTACATTAAATTAAATTAAATCCAAATGTTTTAAAATAAGTACTTCGTGAAAGGACGATGGGTAAAAATGTCCCCACCCACCAACAGTGATGAAACATGTGCCAGTTTATAGATCTTGGCAATATGATGTATTTTTTCCATGGCGACGATCACCATATGTATGGGGTTTTCTTGAAAAATCATAATCTTATCTTATGGAACTATGGAATTTGTTTAAAAATGAACACATATGTAGATGATTTGCCTTGCCTGGCCCTTTGTTTTCATTAAAAAATTCCCATTGATTTTGCTACGAAGATAAGTATTTTGTCTTTTATTTATTTATTTTATTTTATTTATTTTAGGCACAGTAACAAATCACAAGCGGTAAAAAAGCAATGAATCAATTAACACTAAATAGTTGTAAGCTTGCAACTCGATGACAACTATGCACAGCATTCTACTATTACATTTCTTTATTTACTTAATAATAGTTTACTTAATAATATACACCATATTCAGACACTGATAAAAATAAAAAAAAATAAAAAAAAAGTTAAGTTAGTTTTTATTGGGTCCTAATGAACATATAGACCTGCAGCCCGTTACTGTTGGAGGGGGGGGGACGGGGTCCATACAAAATTGCCCATCACCCTTTGGTAATAATCTAAACTAACAGTACCGATTTTTCCCAAAGGAACAATGGTAACGGAACAACAAAATGTTCAAAACTAGTCGGCAAGTAATTAGTAACCGCGAAATGGGACACGTCAGAAACACGCGTCACGCCGCAATGACGCCTGGCTTACCGCGCACCCCCCGAACCAGTCCAATGAAGCCACGACATGTTTACCTTAGGTGTACAAATTGGGATCCCTTTGTCACCCATAAAATTAATGTATCGAATTTTGAAACTCAAAAATTTATTTCCATACTTTTAAAGGTCGTAAGTATCAACACTTGGACAGTCATAAAAATTTGAAAGCATAGCTTATTTTAATGTTTAGATTGCTTTTTTCTGCATCCTCATTTTATTTGAAGTAATATTTTAATTCAACGATATTGGCTTAACCCTCTGCGACTGACGTGACGTCTATCAGGCACCGCCAAAAAAAAATCGCTTTATAGCGTGAAATAGGTCTGTATCGCTTAGACTCGGGACATTAAAAACTAACCTATGTTAAAAACTCCAGATTTTTTTACATTGTTCAAGTTAATGTCATTTTTTTTATTTAGAAGCCCATATATATGCTTATTATAAATTCCACATGAAAATTAAATAATCATGCTTTACACTTAATAAACAATACTTATCATTGACCCATTAGTATTTTTTTTGTTTTATCAAAAATGACGTCTGACAGACTACACCTCAGTAGAATGTTTCTAAAAAAGTCACCACGGTTGCAGAGGGTTAAACATAGTTAATATACGAAATAAATGCATTTTTTTATAAGGTCACTATATTTTAAACATGGAACAACAGCTGTGACGTCATTCCTGTCTTCAATTTAGTATAGCGTGTTTTTGCAGGGGTCTGAACTATGACTTTTTAAAAGTTCATTAAAAAAAATACATGACAATTATTTCGCGTATACAGTAATTCCTCTCTTTCATAGCACCATAGAGCGTATGAAAAAAATATATGCATGCTCCCTATTATCCAGAATTTTATACATTACAATATTCTAAAGTTATAAATTTGACATCTATAACGTTTAAAGGTATATTGATAATTATTCAGAAATATTTTATGGCATATATTCTTCATAATTGTTTGTATTCATACCACTGCATTGCCTAAAGTTCCGAAGCGAGTGAAGCGAGCGAACAAGTCTGGTCAGTGCAAAACCAACTCTGTCAGGTTAGGTTGAGAAGACTACTTCGCTACGCTCTGCCCTCCTAAGCAAATAAGCAGTATCTCCAATTCAATAGCCAAAGCAGATTCAATCCTATCCTGTAAATAACAAGGTTGCATTTGCTTCAGGAGTTTTGTCTGAGATACTGCCATTTGTGTAAGCAAGGCCGCGCTACGCTCCCTCCCTCCTTAGTCTTCGATGTTGGGTTTTTTTTATAAACACAGACGGCAGGATGCGACTTTTTATTCTTAACAGTCCCGGTGTACTTTTGTTTAGGCAATTTAGTTTCAACTATATTTCATTGGGAATAAATTTACTTTTTTATTTGTTACATAATTGAAAATGGCCTTTAAGAGCAAAGACAATTGAACATTATTTCGTTACTGTTAGATTCAAATTCCCACCTACAATAATCTCCCTTGTAGTATGGTGTGCCTCACGAGGTTCTAAATATGAAAAGATGACTAGCTTTTTCCCGCAAACACAACTGAAACTCAATTCTGTTTTTCATGTATGTTCCAGATGAAAAACAGAAAACAGTGACCACACCGACGCGTAAAATACGGTGACATTGCGTAAGCAAAAGAATGGGTCGTACTAATTACAGGGTGTAAATTTTTTATGGACCGTAATTTACGCACCGTTAAGCTTCGGTGTGGTCGCTCCATAAGTCGATCCTTAGTTAAGATTTTTAATACAAAAGTTTGAGTTAATTGTCTCTTCGTCTCTTAGTTCGGCGGTAAGACGATGCACTCACATTTAATCTTATCTTATGTTGTTGGTGGGGTAACGTCCTTACTGATCCTACCACCGCTTAAAGGACCCGTTTAAGCGGTGGTAGGATCCTATGCAAGGTCCAACCGGATCGCCCCCACCTTCTTAATTATCCTACCGCCAAGCAGCTGTGTTCGCATTGTTCTGTTCCGGTGTAGGGATAAGTTAACTGGTGAAATCATAGAGGCTAAATCTTAGTCTTCAGGGTTGGCAACACATTTGAGATCTTAGGATTGCACTCTTGAGAATTCAAATGTCGATGGGTTTCCGATTCCACTTTTAGGTGGCCTGAGTACTCCTGTGCCTTCCCCTTGCCATAAAAAAAACTCTTCGACCCTTTGGGTTTTTTTGTGTAATTACCTCTCTTTTTATAAGTGCTTAATCCAATGTAGCCTCCACTGCTTCCAGAAAGTGGATAATGAAGTGCAATGGTAGTGCCTTGAAATCCTTAGGTTCTGGGTAGTCACCGCCAAGGATTTTCATTCTTACTCCGGTGAGGGCATCACATTCACACCGTAAATGTTTCATTGTCTCCACCTCTTCGCCGCACAATCAACAATCTGTGCTGTCATAATGGTTTATCTTCGCCTGGAAGTGTTTAACCCCAAATTGCCCAGTAAACACAGCGACAATGCATCGGAGTTGTCTCCTGCTGAGTTTCCAAAGTTTATTAGTCCAGCTCTGGTAAACTCTTTATATAAACTTGCATGTCCTAAGCCTACCGTACTCTCATACTGTGGGTCTCCGTTTATACTGCACATTGAAACGAACCGAAACGACGTGCATTAGACCTTTTTTATTGTCACAGATGGATAAACAGTCAGACGGCCCATCTAATGGGAAGTGGTCACCACCGCCTAAGGACATTTGCATCGCCGGAGGCGTCACCAATGCTTTGCCGGTCTCGAAAAGCCCCATTTTGTAGCGCATTGGGAAAATGTCAGCACCACGCGCCAGAAACATTCTAGAGAGAAAGTTGAGAAAGTGAGATTGAAAATCCTGCTTTAAAGGTTTTCCTGTAAGAATAAGATAAGTTTTTTTTTGTTTATACACTTACATAAGAGATTTACAGCAATTCCTTTCATTGAATATGTCACACGGCAAGTACAGTTCGCAAAACTTTGCTTAAGTTTCACGTAATAGTTACAGATAATACACATAATTCAGAGCAAAATTATTTGTGACAGACGGACATACAGGCACAGGAGTGATTCTATAAGGGTTCCATTTTTTATTCGGAGGTACGGAACCCTTTAACAACAGATTTGATTTGATGTCAAAAACTGATATCTGATCTAATGACACAGAACAATCTACTATTCATAAAAGATACTGGTTTTAACATAACGTTCCACAAATTATTTTATAATTCAGTGTCAATTACTTCTATCTCCACAATTTAACAGTTACCACCCTCAAAACAGAGCCAAATAAACGGGCTCGTTAGTGTTGCTTTCATAGCATAATACCTCAAAAGTACGACCCGAAACCAAATTAAACAAAGCCGAAAACAAGCCAAACCGAACTCTAACCACACGCAAATAGCGACCTAATTGACTGAACCACTACCCCTCAACTGGGCCACCAAAATCGTCAATACAAAGTTAAATCTACAGCTGTTTTCGTCAATTTTAAACCTTATAACTTTGTGATAAGGCCCTTGTGTGACTGTTTCTTACTGTAGTGTAATCAGAATGACAGGACTCGTGACGTCATTAACGCCTTGCTCGGTGTTAAATTCTTGTTGATTTATTTGTCTGTGTGCAGCTTAAAATGTAAGCCAGTGTGCAAGACGACAGTTACTGTACACAAATGTTAATAAAGTTCGCTTTAGCTTGAGTCGTTTCTGTTATGTAACATGATATAGGGTGTAGTGGTTTTCAGAACTAAATTAATTTTATTTTTTGCTTTTGCAACGAATTAAGGCGGGAATTGAGCGTCGGTGACAGCGTTTAGTGGTTTAGGGACTAGACTCGTGATCGTAAGGTACCGAGTTCGAACCCATGCGGTCACCTTGTACTAATTAGTTTTTCACATACCTACATTACGCGATACTCTTACGGTAATGGAAAAACATTGTGAGGAAACCTGCACATTCTACCTGAGTGTGTAAGAGGGTAGTTGCACAAAAGATTCTAAAAGGTCGAAGTATATCCAAAAAGTATGTATTCCATCTGTAAGATAATATAACATATTTAATATAAAATGGTGGGAATTTATACCTTTGAACTCTTCTTCTTTTATATCAATGGCGGTCCATCGCGATATTTCGCAGTGATTTCACCAATGTCAAGTGAATTTTCAATCGGCCATCTTCCCTCCCCCAAGGTTACCGGAAGCCTACTATTGAAATCTAATTTTAAAAAGACTTTTCAAAACCGCTAAATAGAAACGATACGCCATGATACAAAACGATTTTTATTTAAGTACAAACTCTTTTCTGTTTACAAAGCTAGCGGTTTCGTGCTCGATTCCCGGTAATGTACAAGCCTAAAATTTACTTTTAGGGCGAATTTAAGTAAGTTAAAGTGTACTCTGATATTAATTTACATATTTAATTCACATCAACTAGTTAAATTAATCTTCAACGTAGCAATAAGACCGTGTACTAAAAATTACAATAACGCAAGCGTAACCTTAAGCCGTAAAAACAACAAACAAACAGAAATTCGCATTTACATGAGAATATTACGTGATACGGTTCCCTCAACGAGCTACGAGTTTAACGTACTTGGAGTTTTAATACCATCCTGTAAGTATAATAATAAGAAACAAAGTTTAATTTCAATTTGTGAGCTTTACGAAATCAAAATTTCTAGCCTCAGTGTTTACACAGCGGGATATATTTCTCGACATCATCAAAGATCGATGAATAACATCAAAAAATAACACCCTATATAAATACTTATTTTTTTAGTGTTTTCATACAATGTCTCAGACAGAAATCTATAAAATTAATAAGAATCATAAAGTTAAAATAATAACGTCAAATTAACTATGTGTGTTGAAAGCAGCGCGACATCGCAGAGTGACCGACCTATCAATGTTGCTCGCCGCAAAGCTATTAATTATTACCGAAAACGCTTTTTTAATATATTAAATAATGGTTAGTGGTTAAAAATAATTTAAAACATATTATTATAGTAAAACAAAGACGTTGCCGGGTTTAGTGCCACTCCATGTCTTCCCGTGGATGTCGTAAGAGGCGACCAAGGGAATAAGGGCTTGTAGTATTGTTAGGCGATGGGCTTGCAACCTGTCACTAATACACTAGTAAACTTCTTGGCCTGATTGTACAAAATGTGGTTACAGAATTATCAACAAGTCTTTTTAGAGTTGTTGGTATTTCTGTAGCTCTGCCTACCCCACTCTGGGAATGAAGGCGTGATGTTTATGTATGTATGTATAAATAATTTACCGAAATCGGTTTTTGGGACACCCTATTCAGGATTATACTTAGGATTCTCAGGGCAAAAAAGATGAAATTAGACCTTACGTAAGTTGTATAAAATGGTTTACTTGTGAACGCACTATTTGCCAACAAACTGCCCCCCTTTTGCCGATTGTTCTTTGTATACCTGGGCGGTTATCAAAAAAAGTGTACATCGTTAAGGACAAAAATTAAGAAACTCTAACTTTTCCATTTCATCACGAAAATTAACGTATCTAAATGTATAACTATTTTTCGTGACGAAATAGAAAAGTTAAAGTTTTTAATTTTTGTCCTTAACCTAAGGGTTTTTCAAAAAAGTTTACATCGTTAGGGACAAAAATAAAAAACTTTAACTTTTCCATTTCGTCACGAAAATTAGTCGTACATTTAGGTAAGTTAATTTTCGTAACGAAATGGAAAAGTTACTTAATTTTTGACCTTAATGATGTACACTTACCTACCACTAAGTTGTTTTGGAATAAATAAAAAGCCACGTACCGTATAAAATAAAAAATAAAAAACTAGGAATATTTTTCTTTGTCAGAAAAGACAAATAAGCTTACTGGATACCTGATAGTAAGAAGGATCTGACATTTATAAACATTTGCGTTCTTAGGACTACTATCTCAGTACTATAGTCCTAATATTGCAAATAACAGTAACAGTAATATTAAAAAGTTCCACGCCGCTATAAATATTCAAGTTTTGTTTCATTTAGACCTTGTTTGCTCTCTGAGGCCGTCTTTACAGTTTTCTTTTGTTTTGTCGTGACTGTTCTCAGTGATTGCTTTAAACGTTCCAAATTTAACCCTTAATAGAGCACAGGACATATATTTACCACATTACAATAAGCTGAAATTAAACTTTACTACCTACGTTTTATGATGCAATTTCAATTGTATTTTACTTAAATATAACATCATCTATTATTACCCTTTAGAGACTTGTGATTCCATCACTGTATTTGATTTTGATCTAGATTTTTTACTTCTACGGGGCCCTATTAAGGGTTATATTTGGAAATAAAACATATTAATACATAACATCACGCCTTCATTCCCAGAGTGGGGTAGGCAGAGCTACAGAATTACCAACAACTCTAAAAAGCTTGTTGATAATTTCTGTAACCACATTTTGCACAAGTAGGCTAAGATGTTTAGCAGTGTAATATTAATAGTAATGAACCAACGAGTTGTTCTAACTTAAGTACATTACCCGATGTTACGGTGACGGAAAAACATCGTGGGGAAACCTGCACATTCAAATAGCTAAGTGTGTATGAGGGTATGCACAAAAGTTTCTAAAGAGGTCGAAGTGCATCCGAAAGGTCCCATTTGTAAGATAAGATCAGACAACCGTTGGCAAGCTTTTAACTCTTTATTAATTAACCTAAAAAAGCGTTGCCAACCCTAAGGATTAAGCTGAAACGCCCTCATGCTAACCGCTTACGTTTAACACCGGAACACAACAATGCGAACACTACTGATAGATAATATAAACTATTTCGTTGAATTACGAACCCAACGTGAGCTAAATTAACTCTGAATATTGAAATTCGGCGCGACACCGCACACTGACCGACCTGTCAATATAATTCGCCGCAATGCTATTAATTATAGCCATTGTATTAATGGCTTCATCTGAAACAATTATTAAGTAAATAATTTATTTGTACGGGGAAATGCCTAAGTAACTGTATATAATCCAATGAATGGTATATTTAGGCCTTTTTAAATACATACATACAATAACATCACCCCTTCATTCCCAGAGTGGGGTAGCCAGAGCTACAGAAATACCATCAACTACAAAAAAGACTTGATATTAATGTGACGACAATGTGGCTAAGATGTTTACCAGTGTAATTTTTAGTACTCGAAAAATCCTGTAAGAATTTATGCTTGTGGGTGGAAGCAAAAACCTGCCAGCGGGCAGGTGTTAAAGTGAAAAGGGCCGCCTATTGACAGCTGCAAAACCAGGAGTAGAACCGCAGATGGGCTACGGGACTTTGAGAAAAGAGTACGGTTGTATTAGTGACACCCTGTACCTACAGTCAAAGACTTTAATTGTTATGCCACTATGGAACCGTGTCATAATGACATCGTCAAACCATATGAAATAAAGCTAAAATTAATGATTAACGAAGTCATTATGACAGGGTTCCATTGTGGCATAACAATTAAAGTCCTTGACTGTAGGTACAGGAAATATAATCATTACGAATTTGAAATATTTTATATTTAAATAAATATACAGGGTGTCTCAAAAATCAACGTCAAGCCGGAAACAGGTGATAGGGCAGACCATAAGCTATCGATTTAACCCCCATGTATGTTCAACGATTTTTCGTAGTTTCGGAGATATTGATCATTTTAATCGGAATTATTGTAATTTTTCCTTATGTTTCGAAAAACCCTTAAGTTCATGTATTATGTCATAATTTTTTCAGTGGATTCTTAAATTGATAAAATAATTATGAACAAAGGATGTTTTTAAAGCTACTTGCCAATATTTTTTTTTATGTCAACTTTTTGTGTAATCACACAAAGTTACTTTCTCCATACTAAGTGAGCCCTAGTTCCCATTTCATCTAGTATGGAGAAACAAACTTCGTGAAATTACACACAAAAATTAATTGAAAAAGAAATTGGCAAGTAGCTTTAAAAACATCCTAAGTTCATAATTATTCTACCGATGTAGGTACCCACTGAAAAAATATTGAAATAAAACATGAAATTAAGGGTTTTTCGAAACATGGACTTAAGGAAAAATTACAATAATTCCGAATGAAATGATCAATATCTCCGAAAGTACAAAAAATCGCTGAACATACATGGGGGTTAAATCGATAGCTTATGAGCTGCCCTATCACCTATTTCTGGCTTGACGTCGATTTTTGAGACACCCTGTATATTAAATGATATGTCGTTTAATTTTTGGTTAGCTACACAAACAATTTTTTTCTGACTTATGATATATTTATCTTGGTGGAACAGCGTTACAAATACACCTATTTTTTATTATAAGAAGGAGGCAAACAGGCCACCCGAAGGTAAGTGGAATCTGAGACCCATAGACATTTGAATTCTTAAGAATGTAATCCTAAGACCTCAAATGCGTTGCCAACCCTGATGACTAAGATGGAATGCCTCTATGCTAGTAATTTGACTGGTTTTACACTAAAGGTCCGCCTTGTCGACAAATCTTTGACAAATGCATCGTTTCGCAACCTATTCATTTGCCAACCCGCTTTTTTTCTGTAACTGCAAGTATTTCAGATTTTTTATAAAACTAACCTAACCTAAACGGTACGAAAAAGCGGATTGTCAAATGATATGTTTGTGAAATGAATCATTTGTGAAACGTTGGTTATGACATGATAGGATCCCTACATTAAACTCATACAAATTGACAAGAAACACGAGAGTCTTGGTTGATTAAAGATACTGGCTCTAAAATCAAACATAATTTAAAAAGTCTAATGGCACGGAGACGAAACGAGTTTTTTTGACACAAATTTATGTTCGCCGCCTGCAAGCGACGTGCTAAGAAAGTAAAGTGCTGTCATTTTTTAGAATTCAGATAATATTGCAGGGCGTTTTATCTTGTTCATCCTTTATTATAGAAATGTGCTGGAGGCCATTCGCGGGGATGATACGATGCTGATTGAACGTTTCTGGCGTGCACGATTTGAATTATGAAAAAATGGCGTACTTCTTCAACAGTGAAATAAAACAGCGCCACTAGCTGAACTTAGCTAAAATTTGACGAGAATACTAGAATTTCATTAGTGTCATTGTTTTAACTATTAAAATCTCTTATTTAGCATGGATAATGATTGCAGTATTGTGAACCGGGCAAGAGCATGTCGGACCATACTCAGTGTAGGGTTACGAAGCCGTTAAGTACTACAAACATAAAGAACAACAAGTAATTTTCTATTTATAGTCATTCATTTGGTGCCGTCTTAAATAATTTTGGTACCTATATAGGTATAAACACTTGGCAGTTTTCCTTATACATTCGTAATATGCGCTTTTATTTGAGATTTTTCAAACTTCTAGTATTTGTAGATTTGATTTCCCCCGTGTGGTTGCCGGGTTAGAATAGTGCCACTCCATGTCTTCCCGTGGATGTCGTAAGAGGCGACTAAGGGAATAAGGGCTTGTAGTACTGTTAGGCGATGGGCTTGCAACCTGTCACTAATACACTAGTAAACATCTTGGCCTGAATGCAAAGTGTGATTACAGAATTATCAACAGGTTTAGAGTTGTTGGTATTCTGTTGCTCTGCCTACCCCACTCTGGGAATAAAGGCGTGACGTTATGTATGTATAACTGTATGTAGTATTTGTAGTTTTGGCTTTGTATTTTACACGTAAAATTATCGCTTTAAAGCTTAATATTTCCTAAACAGATCCCTTACTCAAAAACCGGTTTTACAAACCCGCATTATTTCTGAAAGACCTACCCAACAACCTACAATATGGGGTACACGGGAAAAAAATCATCCCCACGTCCGGGAGGCACAATAAAATAATATGTCAAGATTTAATGTTACTACTTTGTTGGCGTAAATAATATGTATATTCATGCCAAATTACAGCTTTCTAGTACTAAGAGTTTCTGAGCTAGGCTGCGGACGGACGGACGGACGGACATGGTGAAACTATAAGGGTTCCTAGTTTGACGGTATTTTTCTACCCATCTCCTCGGAATCTTGGAACACCCTTGAAAGCTTCACACCTAAAAATTACCCATAAGTACTAAAAATATTACCAACCTTACTGCATCAAACTGTTTCCCTAGAAAGCGTAATATTGTGCTGCGAAACTAGTTTCACGCGGCGGCGTTCATGTAAAATGTATATTTACGTCCTAGTTACCTTCATACTACACTCATGTTAACGCAATACGTGTTCAGCAAAATATGTGAAACAGAGGGTGCGCTAATAAAGGTAAGTAAAAGTCATTTTGTTTTTGGCAAGTAACACCCTGTAGCTTAACTGGCTATGTGTGATTGATGTATTTAAAATTATATTTACAGTTCTAGATTAGTTTTTAGTGATGTCTGATTTAAAAAAATACTTTTAGAAGATCAAATCATGTAGAAACTGTTATTGTACTCGAACATGTTTTTTAACGAATACAATGAAACCCAAATACGAGACGAACCGAGTTTCTTTGTTATTATATAATTAGCATATTACCGTTCAAAACGTTCATTATAGCCAAAATGCTTCAGTGTTTGAATGTGCGTGTAAACAGTGTATAAATAACCGTAAAATAATACATGTCAATTTTGTTCTGAATCAATGACCAGACGCTCGAGAGATATACCAATTCTAAATGCATGTATCGACATTAAGAAAGGCGCAAGTATTTGTTTTTTAATACATAAAGAGTCTGCGTTGCATTTACAGGCTGTTGTTAAAAACGCAATGCGAAATTAAATGTGGAAAGCGTAATGTTTACGCATTCATCTTCTCACAAAAATAGGTAGCTCATAAAAATAGGTTTTATTGTTTTAGTTGGACTGCTTCTAGCATTATGAATGAGTTTTTTTTTTGCTTTGTTCTTAGTGAAGTGCTTAGCCGTGCTAGTATCGCTTGATATTCAAAAATAATACTGAGTATTTTGTTTATTTAATATTTGGGTGACACGTATACCTACAAACAATGTTCTTTTTTGATAAAATAAACTTTACTCAAACATAGCAAAATTAAATCAATGCAAAGTTTTATAAATGTTTTGTGCATCACGTCTCAGTCACCCTGTACTATTGAAACACAAACAGGGTTCCGTACAGATAAAAGTGACAAGCGGCGCGTTCTAACGACCGGGGCCTTCCGCACCGATAGCGTAATGACTACTTCACTGAAGTTGCGGCGATTAAAAATGGCAGTTGAATTTTGAACTGCGCCAATTGCGCGTGAATGTCTTTGATGATTGTGGTGGTAGGTATAGGATGTTTTTTTTCTTAAAGCCAAATTATATAGAAAGCGTATCAGCCAACTTTACGTAGGTGATACGACTGACTCATATAACATTAAAATTCAATTCCTTAGTATCCTCACTTTTGTTATCCGAGAGAACAAAGCTTCATTTTGGTTCATTTGCTATTTTCATTAGTTCATGAAGCCCTTTGCAGCGAGTTCCAAAATCTAACCTATTTTTTTTATAACTAACAACAGCTCATAAACCGACTTTGGTGTTTGTATTTCCTATTTCACTCTCTCTTATGCGAGTATTACCAACTTTACCCGAATCAGAAATACTTATTAAAAGCTTTTCCTTTGTAAATGCTCGTGAAATATAATGACATACCTATAGGTGTATATTTCGTTTCACAATAAATTAAATATTGAAATAAACCAGTCCAAATGAAACCTTCATTGCTCCGGGGTTAAAAAAGATTTCACGCACACTACGCCGTAAAACAATTGCTGGCCGCTAGTGCATTGTTGCATGAATAATGTTTTGTTCGCGCGCGGTAGTAATTAAAATTTTTGGAAACGAAACTGGGGCTGCGTTAATGCATAATTAAGTTCACAGCGATTATTTTGGATGAATATGGCTTTATCGATTTATGACACTTTATGTTGTAATATTCAATTATTAATAAAAAACTAGTGGCTAAAATCCCGCAAAGAAAATATTTTTTTGTTAAAATACACATGTTTCGTGTAATTTCTTGAAATAAAACAAAAGAAAATACATACGTTTATAAAATTGTTCGCTTCCGTTAGTTTTGTAATGATATTTAGTCCCAATGTTTGCTGTGCTAAGGAACAAGACGTGACCAAAATGGTTGCCTTGCGGTATTCCTTCAAATATTTAATTTGAATATTTTCTTACACTTTCATAATCATTACGTAAACGTGGATTTGTTTTCATTAGTAAGATATACTCCTTTTCATTTAGGAAAATGTAAATTACTTAAAACTTTAGAGCATACATTTTAATTTTGAACCCAGCCAAAGCTTTTTTTAATACCTAGTAGAAGCATGACAAATTAGAAATCTTTAATTCTATTGCGTTCTTCATCTGAAGCAAATATACTATGATATATTGAGAAAAAATATATAAAAAACTTCCCCCCCTATTTGTTAGGGGTTATTAAATCCACTAGTCCATAAGTTTCCGCCCAGTAGGTAGAAAATCGTAGCACGCCTGCGACCAACGGGCTTACTGAAACAAATTACTGGAGGGTACTTTGCAAAACTGTGGTGTGCATAAAAACGGTTTTTTGTATCTGTTGGAAATTATCTATTTAAATAAATAAATAAACAAACATCAGGGAACAGTCTCACACAAATTGACCTAGTTCCAACCTATGCTCTAGGCTTGTACTGTGGGTACTAGACAACGATAAGCTACTTATATAGAGAAATACATGCTTAAATACATAGAAAACATCCAAGACTCAGGAACAGTTATTAATATTCACAAATATCTGGCCTTATCGGGATTTGAACCCAGGACCGCTGGCTTCGGAGGCAGGGTCACTCCCAACTAGGCCACCGTGTCGTCGAATTGTCGTGAAAGTGTCGTCGTATTTAAAATTGTGTTCTTTAATGCTTCCTTACGTTTACGCCGAGATAATCACTACAGTCATAGTATAAAAAAGTCGCATCGCCGCTGTCTGTCCCTATGTATGCTTAGATCTTTTAAACTACGCAACAGATTTTAATGCGTTTTTTTAGATAGTGATTCGAGAGAAAGGTATATAATAAAGTATAAATATGTATTATACTTTAATCCGGAGCGAAGCGAGGGCGGGTCGCTAGTACTTGTATAAACTTCATGTTCTCTACTAAATTTCTAGGCGTGATCAATGTCAAAATGTCTGATTAAGATTATAAAAAAACTGTTTTTGTCATAACTCATACGTATCTTTAACACTGAAATGATGTAAAAACCACTGTTAAAAGAATTTAAGGTTATTTTGCAGAGTAAAAAGAAGTTTAGGTAAAGCTTAATTCTAAAAATTGATCATTATAATCGAAAAACACTAGGTACTTCATTTTTGTTTCTTTGTAACTTCTCTTCTTTGTAAGGTTGTCTGGAAGAGACCTATTGACTCACTTAGTAACTTTTTATTTGTATTTGATGCTGTATTTATATGTGGTGTTCAATAAAGATTATTTGTATTGTATTGTATTGCAAGTTATTTAAAAAAAACGGTCGACCTCCATTATTACATAGCTAAAAGCTTTTATTTAATTAGTGACAATTAGGACATGGTGTCAAACCAGCTCCATCTATTGACACATTTTAAAAACCATTTTCAATCTGAATAGTATTCGTATCAAGTAAGTTTCCAGAACGCCGAACGCGGACGCCATTCATACTGCATCGTTCACTTATTGCTTGTGCATATTTCATGGAACGATGTACTTTTATTGAATACTAAATATTTCATTATGCATACAAGTTGAGCGTATTTTTAAAACTATTCTGTTTGTTCGTGTTGGATATTGCAAATGAATGGCAAATTAAAAAATATATAATGTGCTTTTTGTTCCTTCATTACTTTATATAGGTTATGTCATGATTGAAAATATGAATGAGACATTTTAATAGGATTTATAGCTTTTGGTCACGTGTTAGTTAATAAGATTCTTACTAAAAATGTATGGGGTTTTCAAGGGTTAAGTTAAATATAGGAATTAACGGTAAGTACCCACCCAAACTTATAAAAACCGGTTAAAAGTTTTTAAACCACATTCATATGAAATAAAAATAAAAAAATTAAAAATGTAAAAAATTCAGATAATGAGGCTAGAACACCCTTTATGTAGAGAAACAAAGCAAAATAATATTATCTGAATTCTAAAACAAACGTTCTTCATTCGTATACAAAAAGAATACACATGCAAAGTTGCCATTTGCATATCTAAACATTGTTCCACGATAAAGGCCTTTTAGACATTGTAAAGATGAAAGTCCTCCCTAAATGTTATATAAAAAAGTCAGAGGGTCCCGGAACTGAGGAACAAAGCGGACGCCTACAGATATTTACACTGTAACGTCGATAGTGAGGGCAGACTCATACATTTTACAGCGGGCTAGCTAGCTAGGGTGCCAAGGGACACGCGTAACGAAAGGACATTCTACATGTAGCTATATCTAAATAATGAGTATAAAATGCCTCCTGTTTTTATTAGGAGGGGAAGACACACGAGCTGGCCACCTGATTATAAGAGCTGATCTGAGACCCATAGACAATTGAATTCTCAAGACGGCAATCCACTCGAATGCGTTGTCAACGATGAGGATTAAGATGGCATGTATGCTGTCAACTTCACTTTGTCTTCACGGTTGTCTTATGTAAAAGTGTTCTTGTGCTTATATTAATATTTTGAATATTACTAAGTACTGAAGTGTTTTGTAATGTATTGTATAGGGTAAGCCATCATTTTATCGAATTTAACTTCATCGATTGTATCATTTCGTCGAATTTAATTTCATCGAACGCTTTTTCTACTGAAACCATTAGGTTTTAAGAATGTTTTAAACTTGAATTACGTTGGTTAGGTTGGCTCCGACTTGTAACTACCAAAAAGTTTAACTCATTCGAGAAATGCCGTTCGATGTAATGAAAGTTCTGCGCAATGATACGATCATTGAAAGGTTTTTCGATAAACTAATAGTTTTTTTTGTTTCCAGTTAAACGCTTTAACAGATTGAAGTTAAACATTGAGGATGTCTTTGATTTGGAAACGAACACTTTTTATTCCAGGAAACCGGATTCTGCTCGAAGCATGAAATAATATTTGCGTAAACGAAATCGCAAGCCAAAGCTAGCGTAAAAAGAAATGACCGCCACAGCCGATATTCAATATCACACAGGCACCGTGGCGTGTATAAGCATACACAGCCATTTTTTGTGATTAAAATGGATTACACAAAAATGATTTTCTCATCAATACTAAAAACTAACAATGCTATTTAAGAATTTCAAAGTCTCACGCAGCCGTTGTCACCCTAAAATGCCCTTTTGTGAACATATCTTCTTATCTAAGGTCCAAACTTTAGGCTTAAGGGTATCTGTTATACTGTGTCGTTAGCAATGTGGGGAAATTCGTTATCACGCCTCGGTACGGAAACAAAACAAGTAAAATTTCAAAACACCCTGTTTATACATACATGTCATATATAAATAACGTCACGCCTTCATTCCCAGAGCGGGGTAGGCAGAGCTACAGAATTAACAACTCTAAAAAACTTGTTGATAATTCTGTAGCCACATTTTGCATAGTCAGGCTAAGATGTTTACTAGTGTATTAGTGACAGTTTGCAAGCCCACCGCCAAAAAGTACAAGCTTTATTCCCTTAGTCGCCTCTTACGAGCTCCATGGGAGGACATGGAGTGGCACTATTCTAAACCGGCAACCACACGGATTAAAGAGACACTGTATATAGTTTGTTTATTCATGAAAAAATTTGATTTTCGGATGCGTGTACATCCAATTCTGATAATTTATGACCTCCTGTAGATTTTGAACGGGTTGACTTTTTTTAGTGGAGGTGTGTTATAATAGGCTTTATTTTTAATATTTGAACGTAGAATTATATGTGGTTTCTATTTAAAAATCAAGCAAATACTTTAACTATCACTTCCAACTCGGTTCTGCCAAATTATCAAATACAGGCTCGGGTTTGTAAGGCATTTTTTATAAAGTGAACTAAATCAAAAAAAAAAATCAAATGGTCTGTAAAATATTGACTTTCAATTCGGAATAAGTTTACCACTTGAGTAAAAGTGCTATTTAGTGTTCTTGCTTTAAATTCAATTGACCTGGCATGTTAACCTTTTCAAATAGGATAGTTTCAACTTTAAAGCGCAACATTTAACTGCTGCGAATAATCTAAATTGCGTACTCATTAATATGTATCAGTTGAGTCGGCAGACGGTCTCAAGTGTAGCGCAAACTGCTTCCCATTTCAATATTTAAAAAGTTCCACGCCGCCATAAATATTTTAGTTTTGTTTCATTTAGACCTTTTTGCTCTCTGAGGCCGTCTTTACAGTTTTCTTTTGTTTTGTCTTGACTGTTTTCAGTAATTGCTTTAAACGTTCCAAATTTAAATATGGAAAAAGAAGAAAATAATTAAATCTGTTTCTATTTCTCGTGCTTTAAACGTGATTAGATCGACGTGATCGGATCAGTGTTTTTTTTTAATTTTTAATGCCATTCTTGTCAGCCTAGAATCGAATGAAGTTTTAAAAATTCCCGTTAACAGATATTTAAAATTGGTCTTGACAAAGTAAGTGGGGCTTACCCCGTGTGCTTCTGATTAGTTATGTGTTTTGTGTGTTTGTGTTTAGTGTTTTAGTGGTGGTCTTCACCATCTTATCCATTAACCACCCGCCAAGCAACAGTGTTCGCATTACTGTGTTCCGGTGTGGGGATAAGACAACCGGTGAAATTACTAGCATAGAGGCATTCCATCTTAGTCCTCAGGATTGGCAACGCATATGAGGTCAAAAAATAATAGTCTTAAGAATTCAAATGTCTATGGGTCTCAGATTCCACTTACCATCAGGTGGCCTGAGTGCTCGTGTGCCTTCTACTTAACATTAAAAAAAAACTCTTTTACCCAATAATGGTCCTTGCGTGTGGAGTTATTTGTATATTAAGGTCATGGAAGTGTTTTTAAATACCTTGTTATTGGCGAAATATACCATAACTGAAGCCATTGATTAAAAATTAGAATTAGAATAAGGGTTCCATGATCCGAATGAACCCTTTTATTTGAAAGCCAAATCGACGTTTTCCGGGAAAGCCATAAATAGCCAACCACTTATTCTGCCCTGCTAACACAAATAGCAGTATCTCAGACAAAACTCCTGTAGCAAA
The DNA here is from genome assembly GCA_949316455.1 of Acleris holmiana. Taxonomy (NCBI): domain Eukaryota; kingdom Metazoa; phylum Arthropoda; class Insecta; order Lepidoptera; family Tortricidae; genus Acleris; species Acleris holmiana. The sequence goes on from OX438785.1 coordinate 10,770,251, forward strand.
TGCAACCTTATTACCAACAGGATAGGATTGAATCTGCTTTGGCTATTGAATTTGAGATACTGCTTATTGGCTCACGAGGGCATGTATTGCTATTGATAGAATGCGCTTGCGGTTTTTGGTCTGTGTGGTAAATTGCCAACAGCAACACAGTTAACTGACTATTTATGGATCTTAACGCCATAATTATTTCCCAATCACTCCAAAGGTTTACTGCAAGTGATCCCTTAAGGGGAAAATCTTAAAAACAAAAGTTGTCTCTCCTGTGTGGTCAATAGTAAAGAGCTTGTGTGCATATAAGTTATGTTTTTATATGATAGGTCTAAAGCAGTCCTGACGGTGTTTTTGCGGGAATGGGCTTCAAATCAAATCAAATCAAATCAAATCAAATCAAAAACATTTATTGCATGACTATAGGTCCATAAGATGACACAGTAATATTAAACGATTCCTGCTATAGCCTACCATGCTTGTGGTGTACAATATTTTATGTATAACTTAACCGAATGCTCTACATTACACTTTATCTAGTTAGAATTGTCATTTATAATTTACCTTTATTATTCAAAAATTCTTCAATAGAGTAAAATACTTTTCTTAATAACCATTTATGAATACCTTTTTTAAAAGCATCATTGTCAAAACTCTTAAACATGTCAGGAATATTATTAAATATCTTAATTGCCATACCATAAACACTTTTTTTGTAAAAAATTGACTGCGAACGAAACATAACAGGCAATCTTGAGTTATTTCGTAATTTTTTGTTACATCCACTTTTTTTCCCAAACAGTTGTATATGTTTCTTAGTAAATACAGCTATTTCTTTAATGTATATGCAGGGAAGTGGAAGTATTCCGTATTGAGTAAAGAGGGGTAGGCATGAATCCCTCTGATGTGCACCACAAAGTGCTCTTACGCATCGTTTTTGCATCCTAAATGCCTTTAACCAATCGGTAGAGTTGCCCCAGAAAATGATGCCATAACTCAGTCGTGAATGAACATATCCAAAGTAAGTCATTTTGCCCGCTTCAATTGATGAGCTATGTATTATTCTACGTAATGGATAAATAAATTTAGAGAGTTTAGAACATAGCTCCTTTATATGCTGCTTCCAGTTACAATTTTTGTCTACAGTAAGTCCTAAAAATTTGGTATCCTCAACTTCCATTATGTCATCTGAACCATGTATTATATTCATCGGCAAGACCGATCTGCGACTAGAGTGAAATTGCATTATATGTGTTTTAGACACATTTATATTTAATTTATTAAAATTCATCCATTCTATTATGTCATCTAATGTATTAACTATGTCATATTTATACTTATCTACGGTAGTTGAGCATTTTATTATAGCAGCACTATCATCCGCAAAGAGTATCATTTGATTATTTGTCTGTCTCGGTAAATCGTTTATATAAAACAAGAATAGTAGAGGTCCCAATACGCTGCCTTGTGGGACACCTTTACTATTTAGTTTATAGTCTGACTTTATAATTTTCATATGCTTTGTAGTTTTACAATAGAAATTTAATACACAGCACTGCCTTCTATTGTTAAGGTAGCTTTTTAACCAATCGAGAGCTTTACCTCGTATGCCATAATGATCTAACTTGTCAAGTAGCATATCATGATCAACACAGTCAAAAGCTTTTGACATATCTGTAAAAATTGCAGATACATTAATTCTACTATCCATGCATTCATGTACAGTCTTAAGAAAATTAAAGATAGCAAGATTAGTTGACTTGTTTTTCCTAAATCCATTTTGTTCATTAGTTATAAGTTTATATTTATCGGAGTACTTTAAAATTCTATTATACATAAGACGTTCAGATATCTTTGAAAATATCGGAATTAATGTTATTGGTCTATAATTACATAATAAACTCCTTATTCCTTTTTTATGAAGTGGCTTTATTTCAGAGATTTTGAGTCTCTCTGGAAATAAGCCTTGTTGAAAACTTAGGTTAATTATATGTGCTAATGGATTAGATATTATAAAAGCTTAGCCAGAAAATTAGGCCTTAACAACGTTAACTTTCGATGTGTCCACAGGAAAGACGGTAACCTAAATCTGTGTATGCGCTTGTCAAGGTATTGACTCATCTCGTAAATCAATCCCTTTCTAAAGGCATTTTTCCCGAAAAACTAAAACAATCAGTTGTGAAACCTTTATTCAAAAAAAATTAAAGATGTCGTCTCAACAACTATCGCCCAATAGCTCTAGTTCCAGTACTATCAAAAGTTTTCGAAAAAGTAATAAAATCTAGAATCGTTAACTTTGCTGAAAAATATAACATAATAGTAAAGGCGCAAAACGGTTTTGTAAAAGATAGATCAACAATACATGCAGCTTACACACTAATACGAAGTGTTATTGAAAATATAGATAAGAATAATCCCACAGCTGCATTATTCTTTGATATGTCAAAGGCATTCGATCTCGTAGATCACTCAATACTTCTAAGGAAATGTGAAAACTATGGTATCCGAGGTAGAGCATATAAATGGATTGAAAGTTATTTAACTAACCGCAGCCAGTGTGTTGAAATCGACAGGCTTAATGAATATAGAGAATTCACTCAGTATAGATCGACGTTTCAAATTAACGCACGGGGAGTACCTCAGGGAAGCGTTTTGGGACCATTGCTTTTTGTATTATATATTAACGATTTACCTTATATTACTAAACATCAAATCGTTATGTTTGCTGACGATTTGTCTATTGTAATAGCAAATAATAATAAGTCTATAACACAAGATAACTTAGTTCATAATGCTATTAATGACGTTGGTCAATTGATACGTAATAATAATTTAAAATTGAATATAGAAAAAACCAACTTAGTGCAATTTTCAAATACCAGAACGCAACTTACATCATTAAATGTTCTTTATAAAGGACAAACTATAAATACCAGTGATGAAGTGATATTCTTGGGTATCAATATTGATAGGGTATTTATTTATTTATTTATTTAAGTAGGTACAATAACATAATGTAGGCAAAAACATGGTATAAGGACAAAACAATCAACTTTTAAACTGCTTACACCACAATAATAATTGTACACATCATTTGAGTAGGGAAATTAAAACTAAATTAATACAATGATTATTAAATTATTGACATTATTTTACAAAATAAAATAACGAAATCGATAAATAAAGAAAAGTAAATAAAACAGTTAAGAAAATCTGTTTTTCAAAATGTTCCTTAACTTCGGCATTGAAACATTTAATATGTCTAAATCTATGTCTAGGTTATCATATAGACGACACATTCGAGCAATAGGTGCATTTTTGGTAACATTATTGTTTGGGACCATAGGCAAGGCAAACAGGTTTTGGTTTCTGGTTTTTCTGTTGATAGCTCTAAGACATACATGATCCATGAGGTTACCGTCAAGACCGCCGTGCAATATTTTGTGGAGCGTGACTAAATCAGTGACTTTACGTCTGGACGACAGAGATTGAAGGTTAAATGCAGCCAACCTGTCAGCATACTCCGGCAGAGTTTGACGAGTCCCATTTTTATTCGAGAGATATCTTACGAATTTTGCTTGTATTGACTCTACTCTATCACTGTGGTTTGTGTAAATAGGCTGCCAAACCGAAGAACAGTATTCAAGCAATGTTCTCACAAATGCTGTGAATAGGATAATGAGGCTATTAGCATCTTTAAACGGTTTAGTAGTGCGCATAACAAAACCAAGCATACGGTTTGACTTGCACACTATGTACTCATAGTGTCCGCGGAACGACAGCTCACTATCAAACAATACCCCAAGATCTCTAATGGAAGAAACTCTATTTAATTTTATGCCATTAATGTTATAGTCATGGTTGATAAAATTTACTTTTTTAGTGAACGAAATAATCTGACATTTATTGATACTTAGGGACATGCGATTTGTTTTGCACCAGTGATAGATTACATCTATGTCGTCTTGAAGGGCTAGGCAATCATTTTCCGTCTTAATAGATTTGAAGAGTTTAATATCGTCAGCATACGCGAGACACTGTGAGTCAAAACGAGTTAGGAGATCGTTTATGAAAAAAATGAACAATAACGGACCCAAGTTAGAGCCTTGTGGCACCCCGGAATCCGCCATAAATGGAACCGAGTCGTAGCCGTAGACACTAACAAACTGAGACCGGCGATGCAGATAAGACTCAAACCATCGCAACAAATTGCCATGGATTCCAAGATGATGTAGTTTTTTTAGTAAGATGGCATGATTAACCCGGTCAAACGCCTTAGCAAAGTCTGTATATATAGAGTCTGTTTGAGTTTTAGTTTGAAAGGACGGACATAGCGCTTGTACATAGGAAAGAAGGTTAGTTGAGGTCGAACGCTTCTTTACAAATCCATGCTGACTGGGACTTAGTAAATGAACAAAATGGTTGTAGACCTGGCTAAAGACAAGTCCCTCAAATAATTTAGCAAAACAATTTAGTATGCTAATAGGCCTATAGTTGGACATCTTGCTTTTGTCACCACTTTTGAAAATTGGAGTAATTCTCGTCAACTTCCAGAGATCAGGAAATACACCCTCCTTCAGTGATTTATGAAACACAATACATAAAGGCCCTTTGAGGGTTTCAGCACAAGATCTAACAAATATGGTAGGTATTCCATCTGGTCCAGCACCTTTATCAACATTCAAAGATTTGAGCTTTTGTAAGATATCTCCCTCAGTAAATGCAATGGAGTTGATACTGTAATTGCTCTCAGGGAAATCGGGTAGGTAGCTGGGGTTATCATCTGATGCAGCATAAACGGACGAGAAGTATTTAGCAAACAAGTCAGCAATGTTTTGACCGCTCTCCGCAACTACCTCGCCACATGTAAGACGATGAGGAATCTGATTAGTGACTCGTTTAGATTTCGCATAACGCCAAAATGCCTTTAAATTCGTGTTTAAATCACTTTCGATACGGGATATGTAGGAATCGAAGCAAGCAGTGACTAATCCTTTAGCTCTCTGTCTCAGTATGGAAAACTCATCGTAATCCCTAGGATTATTGAACTTCTTATATCTATCGCGTAACTTATTTTTCTCCTTCAGCAATCTAATGAGATCTCTAGAGAACCAATCAGGGTAACGTGCAGTTCGAATTTTGGCTTTAGGAACATTCTGTTCAATAGTCATCCAAATAGTGTTATAAAGCAGTTGCAAAAAGCTTTCACAGCCCAAGCTAGAATGGCTATCCCAATCAACATTTGCCAGATCAACAGAGCATTGATCAAAGTCTGCTTTTCGAAACAGGTAGCGAGGAGTTGACGTGTTAGCACTAAGTGTCCGACATCTTGTAATCTCAATAACGATCTCAAAAGGGGGGTGGTGTAAATCGATACGGCTAATAGGATTTATCTTGTCAATAGTGATTTTAAGGTCCGGATTGATCAAAGCTAAATCTAAAACGCGGTCATTGATGTTTGCATTGTAATTGATTTGCGTGAGCTCTGTGACGGACATGAAATCCCTCAAATCTAAACACTTCGGGTCGCTTGCTGAGATAACGTTACGGCGGTCAATTGAACCATGATTCCATGTGATGTTTGGCAAATTAAAATCACCTAGAATTAGTGTTTTATAGCTAAGACATGATAAGATATTGTTTTCACGTGTGTTTAGGAAGCACTCGAACATATTTAAGGGGATGTAAGATGGAATGTACGCAACACAAATGTTCAACTTGAGACCCCCACAATTAACTGTCACCCAAAGGTCTTCAAGGGACGACTGCCATTGTTGCCTAAGCTCAGAAGCGAGTTTAGAAGACACGGCAATGAGAACACCACCTCCATGTCCCTTACCAAAATAACTCTTAAAACTTGCAGGACGATCTCGACGGTATACCACATATCTATTGTCAAAAAGTTCGTTTGAGTTAATAGATTCATCAAGCCAGGTTTCAGTTAGACATATTATGTCATAGCCATGTATAAGAACAGAATTAAACAGATCCAGACATTTTGTTCTGAGTCCTCGCACGTTTTGGTAGTACACTGACAATGCCACTTCGTATACTACACCTACCGAGTATGACTATAGATTACAAATGGTAGAAACAAATTTATATTTAAAAACACACACAAATTTAAAGCAGTTTTAGACTGGAAAGGTTCTTGATTGCTATTGGGGGCGATGACTCGTTCTTGCGAATGTAAATTCGACCGTTGCGGACCCACACAAATTTATATTGAGCCTCTTTACATTTGATGCGAGTAGCCGCATGCAGACGTTTATTAGCTGGAGAGAGATGTTCGGATACGAATACCGGTGACCTATCGCCAGCAAGTCCAAGTTGTGAGGTATTTAACTTGCTTGTTGGGTTAGCCTTGTTAAACTTGGTCACAGCCGAGTAGAACTCGTCGCGGCTGCGCCTACTCTTAAGTTTCAAAACCACTGTCCGCGGCTTTTTGTTGTCCCGGTTTTGCTTAGCCACACGCGTGCAATGTACAATGTCCGATTCCGAAAGCTGGTGGGAGACAGTCGATGCTACCTGGAGGATCACGTTGCTCAGGTTTTCACTTTTGTACTCAGGTATTCCGTGAAACTCCAAGTTCGACTCACGTAGCTGTTGCTCAAGGTCGTTAACACGGTCTTCGAAAATCTGGATCGCCGGTTGAAGTTGATTGACCGTGGACTCAACCTCAATAATTTTCAAATTTAGTGTGCTCAGTGATTTTTCAAGCTCGTCGTGTCTACTACTGACAAATTCTAACGACTGCTTTAGATCAACCAGGTCTTGTTTGATAGGGGACAATTCAGATTTCAGAATAGCTCTAATCATGCGAGCAACCTCGGTCTTAAGAGAATTTCTTATTTCCAGACGGACTGCACCAATTATATTCTCGTCCAAGGTGAGGTCACTGCGCGTCACCAGGGTGGTCGTGGATTCCTCCGGGTCTGTCTCAGAATCCGTGTTGAGTTGCGTGTTCGGTTCGCTCCTCGGGTTGTTGTCCGACGCGGGCGCACGCACCGGTGTACTTGAGTTATCACCTCCACGGCGGGCCTTAGCGCTGCACTCGGGGCAGAACCAATCCACAGCAATTTTAGAAGCTGGCAGAGTTAACGGACCCTTATAATTTACACACGATTGATGAAAGCTATTCTTACATTTAGGACATGCAACACGTTGACGTTTTATTTCCTCGTTACACCCGCCACAATTATAAGGCATTATGTAATGCCGCTTTAATTTTTAGAATGCAGCGCTAACTGCGCTGAAAGATAACGCGCAGATTATTTCGATGCGCCCGAAGAGGGTATGCAGCGGCGCCTCTAGCGCTCCGCGAGTTGTCGTAGGTCAGTTACAGGAACGGTAGCACAATTATTTTTTAACAGTTTATGTGTTTACTCGCAGATTCTTGGTCCTTACTATGTGATGCAAAAACTTTTACACAGATCACAACACAGACTATAAAACTATATAAAATTTATTACGAATGATTCAGTCTTTACACTAGTTTTTGAATAAAATTTGAGGAGCAACGAAATAAAGTGATATCTTAGCTTTGCGGTAAAGTGAATTATTCGGTATGCAGCTGGAAGGCTCAAATTAATAATCTATGCTGCAAACTCAACAGGTTTGTTTTTGCGTTAAAAAAACTAAGAAGTGTAGCAGGGGAATCGACCGCTCTGGTAGCCTATCATGGTCACGTTGCATCTCTTCTTCGGTATGGGATTATAATTTGGGGGAACTCGACAGATGTTCACAAAGCATTTTTGACGCAAAAGAGGTGTGTTCGTGCAGTATGTGGAGTCGGGCCGAAGGTCTCGTGTAGACCACTATTCAAGAAACTCAATATCCTGACTCTTGCATGCATTTACATATTCGAACATGCGAAATATGTAAAAAGTAACCCGGAGATGTTTGCTAAACCGGTTCAGAATCCAAATTTACGTAGGAGAGACTTGCTTCGTGTTAAAGTACCCATTTCAAAATCAGCACTACATAATAGAAATTGTTTTAAAATGTCAGGAAAAAATTATAACAATATACCTTCGGAATTGAGGGCCTTACCTTTAAACTATTTTTAGTAAAATTACAAATATGGCTAAAAGAGAAATGTTTTTACACTATTAATGAATTTATGACTTCCTGATACATATTAATGCTAATGCTGTTAGAAATTACCTGAGTAATGTGTATGATTTCAATTTAATTTTAATCATGTATCTAATTGTTTTAATTTTTTTTTGTAAAATCGTGAATGATGAAATAATAGAATGATAGACAGGTATATTTGAGTATAATAAAGATAATGTAATTCATAAGAATAGAAAATTGTATTTTGCATGCCTGTCTGATGGCGAATTGTGCTGTTCTCTTATTTTCTGTAATATTACTACCTACTATGTACCGCAATTCTGCAAATAAACTCTTTGACTTTGACTTTGACTTTGACCCTTAAATGGGGTAACTCATCGTTTTATTGAGTTTTATTTCATCGAATGCATCGCACTTCATCGAACGATATTTTCTGCTGAAACGATAATGTTTTCAGCGTATCTTAAACATTAATTACGTTGGTGAGGTTAGGTTAGGTATTTAAGATAAGGTTTTAGCAGCAAACATTAAATTTTATGAAAGGTGTTTCGATAAAATATTAGACACCCCTTAAAGGGATATGTTCGCCTTTGTACATCTCCGCTATATTTTTGCCATTAGAAGTAGCTGCACACTTTTGTACCTGGTCGCTTTAACTCCTTTGACTTATTAGTGTAGCAGTTCAAAGATGACGTTGAAGTGACAAAGAACTAAAGAGTGCAGCTTCTTACGAGGTTGAGGTTAGGCCGACCGCACATTAAGTGTTTACATACATGTATACGTATAGTCTGACTTAAATTTGTGACCCACTTTAGGTCCAAAGTCAATCTGACATTCTACAGCAATAAGATTAAGTTTCCTCTAAAAAATGGCGTTTAAGAGCAAAGGTTGATTGAACTTTAATTCCTTAACGGTAGATTCAAATTCCCACGCAATCAAATCTCCCTGTTTCTAGTATGGTTTGGTGGGCCCTCACGCGGTTAAAGCTCGAAGACAGACATAGAGTGTTTTTTATGCCAAAAATTTGCACAGTATGTACCGCGGTAGCCTAGTTTGTAATGAAGAAGCTAGTGGTCCCGGGTTCAATTCTCGGTATGGGCAAATATTTGCGTGAAGAGCACGTCACAAGTACCTACTTCTTTCGAGTTTCTGAGTCTTGGATGTTTTCTAAATATGTATTTCTCTAGATATAAGTATGTTTATCGTTGTCTAGTACCCATAGTACAAGCCAAGAGCTTAGTTTGGGACTAGGTTTAAATGTGAAATATTTTCCACTAATATTTGGGTCATACACAGATTTAGGTTACCGTTTTCCCTGTGGACACACCGAAAGTTAACGTTTTTAAGGCCTAACTTTCTGGCTAAGCCCATTCCCGCGAAAGCGCCGTCAGGACTGCTTTAAACCTATCATATAAAAACATAACTTATATGCACACAAGTTTCTAAATATTGAACTCAGAAGTGACCCATTTATTAATTTGTTCAAGAAAGTACCCAAGAGAACAGTGAAAAAAACATTAATCTACAAACGCCTACAGCTTAGTCACGACCAAGTTAAAGCTAATTTAAAATAAAACTATCTAAAAATGAATTTGCGGATAGAATCTAGATAATATGAAGTCCTAAGATAATTCTCGTAGATCATTAAGATTCTAATCAAGGGACGCCAAAGAGCAATACGCCGCCGTTAATTACGTTCCCTTGATAACATTACAAGTCAATCAAAATCTTAATTAAAACCTTACAAAGTATCATTTCGCATTATTCACGTTACGAAGAGAATTAAAGCTGCTATTCAATGAAATTTATTTACTGGTGGCAATTATTATAATAAATAACCGGGCAAGAGCATGTCGGACCATACTCAGTGTAGGGTTCCGAAGCCGTTAAGTACTAGAGTACTACAAATATAAAAAAAAACAACAAGTACCATTAGTAGCTAATTTTTTATTTAAAGTCAATTGGTGCCGTCTTAGATGATTTTAGTAGGTAGAAACACTTTAATCGCCTGTATCTCAAGAACTAATGATGTCTACTTAGTCTTAAAATTCGTTATATGCTCTTTCATTCAAGTTTTGTTGTAGATTTTTAGTATTTGTAGTATTTTTTTTGTAGAGAGGGGGACTTGAGTCTAAGAAAAAATAGCGCTTTAAAGCTTAATATTTCATCAACGGATTGTACCACTTTGTTGGCGTGACTAATATGCATATTCATGCCAAAACAGTTTTTTTTAGGACTGAGTCACTGCGCTAAGCTACAGACAGACATAGCGAAACTATAAGGCTTCCTAGTTTAACTACGGAACCCTAAAAAAAGAATTCGTTTGTTCAAAGAAATATCACATCAATAAGAATACACAACATAATGCCAAAGTCACAGTGCTAAATGGCTATAAGTCACAAATAAATTATAAATCTTTACGTACATTTCACCCTTTAACTCTGGTTTTTAAAGCTATGGCGTCACTGGTAAATCACGTGACTTTTTGTACCACGTGGTCTACCAGTGACGCGATTGATTTAAAAACAAAAACCGAAACGCATCTTGGCTATAAACTCGGATCTGTGGTGTAAATGAGTGTCGACACTCGCTAGCGATTATGTTTCGATTGAAAAATATATGGAATTGGCGTAAGTGCCACGTTACTATCTCGGTGGCTTACGTCAATTCCATACATTTATCAATCGAATTATAATCGCTAACGATTTTCTAATGCAACTTGTCTAACCCTACTGGGTTTTTATACTAACTGCTTTTCTAGTAATTGGATTGTCATCGATTTCAATTATGAGGTTTAATTTCAGTCCATTCCATTACCGGGAACTGGTTCAAAATTGACTTGCAAATTTTGAAGCAGATAACTTAGTTACAAACATACAAACATACGGATGAACCGAGATAGATATATATATTTAACTATACCGTTTTAACCCGGTATGATAAAAGCCATGTTGTGTTGACATAAAAAATAACCATTCTAAGGGTATCATCAATCGTAATGTTTGCAGAAATTGTCTCCACCCACCAAACTGTATTTATTTTACTTGATCGACTTGTAAAAATCAATGCCTCTAGGGACTTAGACAGAAATTGAAAATCGATGTTGATAAATTAAGTCTCTATAGAATTATCTTTGTACTAGAATTATTGAGGTTTATTATTTATAGTATCGCCTAAAATCATTTGCTCTAAACTCTTATTGTAATATAATTTATTATGCTTAATACTAATCATAGTAATATTATAAATGTGAAGTTTGGATGGATGGATGTTTGTTACTAAATCACGACAGAACGGCTGAATGGATCTGGATGAAATTTGGCACCGAGATGTGTTATAGAGAATGGCACATTGATGGATGATTGACTTTAATATTTATGATATTGAATCTCATTTTAGACGAAGTTAATGATGATAGCAATTTAAAATCAAATAGGGTACATTAAAATTCTTGAAATGAGACTTCAGTTAAGTCGGGGAGGTTTTTGAATGGTTCATTTTTTTGACAAATAATGTTCAATGATCCTTCGTTTGCTATTTGTAGAAGTAAGTGTGATACATTTGTTGTACAAATTTATAGAAGGGAAACGAGTTTTTTTTCTTTTTAGTTATTTATAGAAATCTAATTTTGCTCTCATGCTAAGGAATATAAAGTTTAAATAGTAGTAATAGTAAAGTTGACGACACGTTGGCCTAGTTGGGAGTGACCCTGCCTCCGAAGCCAGCGGTCCTAGGTTCAAATCCCGGTAAGGGCAGATATTTGAGTGATGAGCGGGAATATTTGTTCCTGAGCCATATATTTAAGTATGTATTTCTCTATTTAAGTATATTTATCGCTGCCTAGTACCCATAGTACAAGCCTAGCTTAGTTTGGGACTAGGTCAATTTGTGTGACATTGTCCCGTGATATTATTATTATTATTATTATAAATTTCAAAACTGCATGTATGACTTTGATTCGTGTTCAAAGTAATTCAATATACCTACAGGATCGTTTGATCCTTTACGAAGACCGGGCATATATTGCTTGTACAATATTGGACTTGACGTACAAACTATTATATCATAATATATTATCCTTTGAAGCTGCCTAGGTGCATTTGAAACCGTTTAACTTTACTGGATTGTTATAAAATAAATATAACGCAACCTACAGGTTCTTTAGGTATGTCTTTTAACATTTTGAAAATGTAGGGTTCAGTAAAAATATTTTTCTAACTTAAGAACTTCCAAAGAAATAAAATGACCAAATTTTGTCAATTGTCATTCAAAAACCTCTCCGAGGAATAGGCTTGTTCACCCAATTTTAATCGCCAGCTTCATAATATACGACTTTTTCAAAAAGATATGCGTGATTCATTCTTAAAGATTTGAGTTCAGAACCTTAAGACATCAACGAGCACAAAGTCTTAAAATACTCACTATGAACATAAAACATACCAAGTTAAATATTTTACATAAAAAACAGGGCGTTTATTTGAATAACATTTGTTATGCCATGAGAGGTATTATATACCTAACCAGTTGGTTAAGCTTGCTAGGTCATGTTTTTTAAGTCATATTTTGGTACTAATTTAAAGTAATACCAATCAAACTAGCTTTCTATAAAAAAAAAAGGTTCATCCGTTTAGCAGTCACCATGCCACAGAAACAGTCGTTAAACGTATTTCTGTTTGCGACGCACACAACATTTAATTTTGTAAACTAGCATAAAGGAAATACCTTGAAATTAAATTATCATCGCATGGCCGGCCTTCCCGAACGGGCGGAATCAATAACTAATTAGCACTTTGCTCATTCGGAATTACACTGTCGGGCGCAGCTTGTTACAGCAATAATTATAGATCTAACGTACACTTTGATAATATTTTATGGTGGAAAATAAATTCCAGCCGAAAACTTGGGCTTTGGAATATAGCAACACCAAATACCAAAATTCAGCAAATTCTTACTAAAGGAAACTACAAATTCGAGAAGGCAAACAAGCACACAGGCAGCGATGTACAAAATATTTTTAGAAATGTATTTAAATACAAAATGCAAATACTTTTTCGATTTGCTACTTAAAATGCAAAATACTTTTGCGTTTTGTATTTTAAAATACTTTCTTAAAATACAAACACCTTTTGTTTAATTCAATTCCATTCATTTTCATTTATTACAATTTTTAACTATACATCGTCATTCATTTTTCTTCTGTGAGGTCTCATCATCATCCCACCATAAGCAGCGCCTCTTGCGGTCAAGCCAATACATTGTACTAATAATACATCTCAAAAAAAAACCAATAAAATACAAAAACTTTGTTATTAAAAGTCATTTAAATGCAAAACACAAAATGGATATTTTGTATTTGCATTTTAAATACAAGTATTTCAAATAAAGATGCGGTCTTAGGACCGCAAATGCGTTGCCAACCTAGAGGGTTAAGATGGAATGCCTCTCTCTATGCTAGTAATTTCATCGGTGGTCTTATTTCCACACTGGAATATAATCTGAGCACTGCTGCTTGGCGGTAGTTTAAGGGACAAGATGGTGGTCGGGTGGACACATAGTAGTCCAAAACGAAGGTAAACTTAAACTAAGGAAAACTTCTTTACCACTTTTCGGCACTAAGTATAGCGTATTAAGGTCCAAAAAAGGTAGTGGAGCTTTTTTGTAGACATTACCATAGTTACAAGACCACGAGATTTAAATTTCACAATTTTGTACTGAAATTTGGTGAACATTTACGTATACCTCCATATTGCCCTAATTTTGTCCTGCTGTGAGGCTTGCTAATTTTATTATTAAGAACGAAAGAAGAAGATTCAAGTACATAGATAGTAAGAATATCCGTTTGCAGCGACCAGGCAAGTATGTATTATCCTGCTAAATAACATAGCCTCGTTCGGTTGTCGAAAGTGCCGGAAACCAAGATAACTCTGTAATTTCCTTCTTTTTATTACGTTCTCATCTTTCATCCTATTTTCCTTCCACTCGGGGCCTCTTTTGAACTTGGTATAATCATTTTGTCTTTGACGTAAAGGTATTGTTTTTGACTTGGCTATAACTGTCAAATAAATAAGTGCTATCACAACGTTGAATACTGAAGCAAGTCAAAAACAATAACGTTTTACGGTGTGGAATCCTGACCGAAGATGTGATATTTTGGTTTTGCAAGGACTACATGATGTAACTGTTTTACCTTGGAGCACCCTGACATATATATGTGTATTTAAATATCAATCTTACTTCGAACTACTCCGATTTCCAAATTGAAATATCGTTATTGGGCGTTTTCCAAAACTTTTTCCATTTCGTCACGAAAATTAGCCATACATTTACATACGTTAATTTTTGTGACGAAACGGAAAAGTTAAATTTTCTTAACTTTTGTCTTTAACTATGTACACTTTTTTTGGAAAACGCCCTATTAACACACGGGGTTAAATGCAACCGACACGTTGTATTTGCAGTTGTTGAGTCCTATTCAACTTATGCCCGTTATGTTGCAGTGTGTATTTGTCACATACATGTTATATCATGTACAAACAATGACACAATAATTGAGTAATCAAAAAATATACAGACATAATGTAACTTCTTGGAATTAATGGGAGACTGGGTTAGCATAATGCTGAGGTGTCAGAAACCTACAGCGCTGGATTTCAGCTAGTAAGAAACATCTGTGACCCGCAGACTAGATATTAAATGAACCAACTATCTGAATAAATCGTTTAAATTTGTAAATATTTAAATTCTTTCTTCAATTGTATTATGTGTTCCTAAATCATGAAAGATGGACTAATGTAAAGCTAGGTACAAATCAGAGCGGCTCAGCCTGAGACATGCTCGGGTAAGGACGATGCTCGGGTTGCACATAAATATGCGCGGGTAAGGCAGCGACGTGCTGAAGACTGCCGCGGCGGCGTTTATCATAATACACAGAATTATTAACAAAAAGAAGTAGAAATCGCCTCTGTGGTGGAACGGCTCAGCAACTTTATCAAATTTGTACGCGCCCCGCCCAGACAAGTCAGAACTTGTCGTTTTGCCCGTGGTACGCTCGGATACACGTCCAAATTACTCGAGGCTTGCACACCGAGACGCCTTTGAGCACGGTCAAAAGACCGCGCGCCGCTGAGCGCGTACGAATTTGAGCAAAATAGGTGAGCCGTGCGTGCCTCAACCCAAGGCTGCTCTAATTCGTACCCACTTAAGGAAGCGTTTGTTTTTGCCATCGTGTAAGACTCAATACTCATGATGACACAGACTTTCTCTATCTTTCCCCTCAGGACGGATCTTTTGATCTATTTGACTCACTTTTTTTAATCTTTCTTCACCTAGATTCTGTACATACACATATCACGTCTTCATTCCCAGAGAGGGGTAGGCAGAGCTACATAAATACCAACAACTCTAAAAAGACTTGTTGATAATTCTGTAACCATATTTTGCACAATCAGGCCAAGAAGTTTACTAGCGTAATACTAGATTTTATGCTGTCATAATATTTGGCTAAATCCATCTAAATCTCAAATTTCCATAACTCTGAATGCTCTTTTTCGGTAGAATAACATTATTTTTGAGAATGGTCATCGTTTAAACCTAAACATACCAATGTAAAATAAAATATAAATTCAAATCTGTATTAAAATGGAAGGGAAAAGCGACTTTTTAGTAAAAACTGACTTTTAAAGCGAAAAATATCCGAATACATACTTATATAAGTATATAAGTTGTTGACATTTTCTAGCTCTGCCAATCCCACTCCGGGTGTGAAGCCGTGACGTTATGTATGTATGTATAAGTTAGTAAACACTTACAAAACATCTATAAGTCCAGAGTCAGACCACAACACTTGTGCTCATTACGTCAATATTAGTCGTGTTAGTGTATTATGTATGTATGTATGTAAACAGTTTATTGTACAAAATAAAACAAAAACAATACAATGAAGATACAAGAAAATAATGTACAAAGGCGAACTTATCCCTTTAAGGGATCTCTTCTATCTAACCCTTGAGAGAATAATAAAAGTGAAAAGTTGTGCTAGGCAAGTTTACAAATTTCTTTAAGATAGTAGCATACAAATAAGTCCTAAATTTAGAAAAAAAATTAATTACAATCAAATACGTACATAAATATGCTAGACACAGAAATATATATTTATACATTAATGGCCAAACTTAAACTTACATAAGCTACATTTATTTCAAGGACAGTTGAAACAATATATAAAAACATCAATTTGCCATTTAAGGAATCAACTGATTGTGATTGCCTGAAGCCGGCCGGTAACCGATTCCACAACCTGATAAAGTGCACAGAAAAGGATTTAGAATAGTTTTTAGTATTTTGTGTTTTGTTTTTTTTTTTGTGTTTGGAGTTTGTCTTCACCAGGAATCAAACCCGGAACCACTGCTTACTTCTTTTTTACGCGGCGTGATCGTGCTTCTTAGTAATAAAACGTACAAACAAATCAAGCTTTATCTTTTTTCATAACGTTTGGTATATTATGTGGTCGCAGGTGCTTTCGGCTATATCTTTTGTCATCAGCGTAACAATGGAGCTTTCATATGAGATTGTTATTATGTGATAAGCTTTTTATGCGGCGAAACTTTCCTTATAGAGCTCTAGGAGTTTTTTTATACTTTCAAACAAGAAAATACAGGGTGCATTTTAATCGACAAAATGTTTTGACATGATTCAAACAAATTTATGTAGGCGAGATATTAATTATAGTAAAGTATTACCATTTCAAGATAATTATACAGAGTGTCCCGTAAACCGACTATTATCTGTTGACAGCTGATAGGGCTGCTAATAACTTGTCAGAATATCAAATTTCAAGTTTAGTAAAAATGGCTTCGTTTTTTGAGATTTTGAAAATATTGTAAAAATAAAAAATAAACTTTTTCTTAATTTTTATAATGCCATGACTGAGAAAATTAAAAGTTAATTAAATCTAGTTTTTTTTTAATATTCCTAAAAAGTAAGGCTTTCACACGTTATATTTGTCAAAAACTAGATTTAATAAATTTTTACTTCAAGATTTCCTCACAGGTAATTAGCCGCCCTGTCAGCTGTCGACGGATTATCGTCCATGTACATGAACTAACGTAATTGTACATTTAAGTACCTTGCCGCAATAATCTATTAAACGGACAGTGGTTTGAATTGAGCATACCAATAACTGCGACAAAGTACTAAAATGTTCAGCCATTTAAGAGTTCGATCGTACTCTTCGTAAAACTGATTAATCTTAATTTTTTAATAACGTTAAACGATAAACATTAACACTTGAAAGGCATAAGCTCCTTTGAGCAATTAAAAATAGACGAAAAAGGTATCGCAATAAAAAAAAGAGAAATAGAAGATTCTGCATTTTATTTAAAAGCAGGTAATTTTTTTTTACTAATTCACATATTTACTTTCACATAATTGCTTAAATTAACGTAAACATTTCAAACCAGTTTGTATGTTGTACACGTGGGAGTGTTTGTGTTGTTAACGTGCATATTTAAAAGTGTATTTTTAGTATATTTAATGTTAAAGCTTAAAAAATATTTATTATATGTCATCTTAGCATTTTTTTATGATATGGAAAAGACACACGAGCACTCAGGCTACCTGATGTTAAGTGAAATTGGAGGCCTATAGATATTTGAATTCTCAAGACTATAATCCTCAAATTAATGCTTTGCCAATCCTGAGGACTAAGATGGAATGCCTCTATGCTAGTAATTCCACCGGTCTGTCTGTCAACAATGCGAACAGTGCTGTTTGGTGGTTGGGTACCACTAACCACCACTTTTTTTAAATAACGCAATCTGAATGTTAGGATGAATGTAGTTTTGTACGTAAAATTAAGTTTTTTAACATTGAAAAAAAGTTATATTAAGATATATATCTATATATTAATAGTAAGTAACATTTCATTGCAAACTCCTAATTAAGTTATTCAAGATTAAAATATATTTATTTGTACTCTTCATTTATTTATTTCGGTAACCCATCGTTTAATCGAATTTCTATTTCATCGAATGAAACCATGTTTTTTTCAGGAAATCTTCAAAATTAATTATTTTAGTTGTGATCGGATATATTAGTTTTTTTATACATGTTATATGATACAATTTTAAAAACATTTGAAATAGTTTCGCCGAACTGCAAAGCAGTTTGTTGGCGAAGACAGCACTCTCTCACTCTTTAACATTTAGGTACTAATGGTATACAGGAAACACTAATAATATTTTATTTTACACTCGTAATTACTCTCATAAGTGTCCCAGTGCCTCCCACCGTCCCAATAGATGGCGCATTATTCTTAATTATTACTGACAATGATCGTAACAGACATAGTGTCAATAACCAAAACAAAATTCTTTCCCAGAGTGGGGTAGGCAGAACTACAGAAACAACAACAACTTCAAAAATAATTCTTGATAATTCTGTTACTACATTTTGCACTACCCATTTATTTAACACTAGCGACCAGCCAGCGGCTTCACCCGCTGCATTTATTTTTTATTTTTGTAAAAAATAATATTTTTTTTAATTAAAAGTATCTTATGTTACTTCTAGTACCTCCCAAAATATGTGTACAAAGTTTCACGATGATTTGTCAAGTAGTTTTTGCGTGAAAGTGTAACAAACATCCACGCTTTCACATTTATAATATTAGTAAGGATATATATGTATGTATTAGTAAGGATGTTTATGTGATAGCGTTCTCTATAAAAGAAGCCTACTGTAAACTTCCCTCATACATTTGTAGACACATGAGGAACAATAGGAGCCTAATGAAGACGACCCGCCTAACTAGCTGTATTCACGTATCCCCAACGAAATTACGACCTAATTCCAAGTAAATGAACACCTCGTAATACAAGCGTTTGCCCAAGACTTCGTTCATAATTTGCTAACGGTTCAAGGTAACAGTCTCTTGGAAAAAGGTTTCTAAGATGAAACCTCTTAAGTTATTATTTTACTTACTATTATTATTATAGTGCCACTCCATGTCTTCCCGTGGATGTCGTAAGAGGCGACTAAAGGAATAAGGGCTTGTAGTACTGTTAGGCGATAGGCTTGCAACCTGTCACTAATACACTGGTAAACACCCTTAGCCTGATTGTGCAAAATGAGGTATCAGAATTATCGACAAATCTTTTTAATGTTTTTGTTTCTGTAGCTCTGCTTAACCCACTCTGGGAATGAAGGCGTGATGCAATGCGTGATCAATGAATGTATCTATATAATAAGTAATTGCGATTAATTGTTAGTTTTTCAAACCAAAACACAGGTGTAAGCTAGTTGAATATTATATTCAACTACCAATCCAATATTACTACGCCACTTTCAATATGCCGTAAAAATATATTTTAAGGCGAGAACACCGTATAACGTCTAGGGAGTACATTCATCTTCGTAGCGTGGCGTAGAGCAGGTACGAGCTACACGTGCTACGGCAAAGCACTTTCCAGCGGTAACACTAAATTACATAGGTACATTATTTAAAGAAAATGGTTGGTTTAGTTTATATTTTAACACCTTGAAAATAACTATTGAAGAATAATTTCTTTACTAGTTTACTCCAAACAAAGATCTCGTGAATTAACCTCACTGACCATTAACATTGTTCATGTTCAACCTAAAAGTTATATAACTACTTCTAAATCCTATCTTCAGCACGTATCTGTTCTCTTCCCTAGCTTTTGCTCACGACTTCATGTAGAAGTCCTTCATAGCTATTTCCTCAGAAACTGACTTAGTGTTCGGGTAAAAACTTATATTCGTTCTTAGGGTTCAATTCAATTCACGATAAGTCTTAAAAATTACATAAACCTATCTACTATTGCTAAGCCCTCAGTTTCATGCTTAATTTGCCTATTTTTATATAAGTAATTTACAAGTAACATGTAAGTTTTTTGAACAAAATATACGAAAATCAATACTTATAATTTTACGACTTCAGTTGCGGGAAACACAAGCTCTGGGTCATATACTAATCAAAACCTTACTTCTTTATGACATCCTATTGGTTTTAAATCGGCCACGTGCCAAAAGCAATATGGGTTTACCGCGTAAAAAAGAGCTCCTGAACGTTATCAAACGATTCAACAAATAACTACTCCCAATTAAACTACCAGTATACTGTACTTTCCATCACAACGCGTAACATAACCCATAACTTGAATGTACCAATTCAACCTGAACCTAGACTTCATGAAAGGGAGAAAATGGCTAGAAGCGGCGGTCTGCCCGACAAAAGCGCTAACGAACCGCCAGCCTGTCTAGTTCGGGACTTTGGGTACGTGATATTATTACAGTTTTTAGTTCTAAAATTCTGTACGAGACTCATTATCACTTCGGCTAGGTTGACTAGATTCTCCTTCTTCCTTTAGGATTATGTACCTCGATAGGGAAAAACAACTCTAATAGGATCACTTCGTTGTCCGTCTATGTGTCTGTCAAGATCCCTTTTTCTCAGAAATTTGGGCAAGTAATAAGTTAAAATTAATATATAATAGTCATGTAAGTAAAGTTCTTGGATCTGTGGAAAATCGAACTTCTACAACAACGATATCAAAAGATACCGCATATTTTGACACTCGCTAGGGTTTCAAAACCTGAGTATCCCGTTAACCTAAATTCATTAAATTGCAAGAAACAATGTCTTATAGTAATAAGAAAAGACAGAGAGAAGAGTGTCTTATGGTAAACTGATAATACGAAAACTGTAAAATTAAGTTATATCACATAAAATCTTTATTTGCCAATTTCGACGGAACCCTCGGAGAGCGATTCCGATTCGTACTTGGCCGGATTTTCCACTTAATACTGCATTTATTTAGATACCCTTTCTCTCCCTCCACGGTCCGTCTCTCCGTCCGTTTGTCTAACATCGGGCTGTATCGAACTGCAATACGTAGACGGTTAAAATTTTCACTGCGAATATAATTGTTTCAGTTGCCGCTATAACAACAAATAATAAAAAAATGCCCATATAAGAATGGAACAAAACTCTCCCTTTATTGTATACCACAAAGAATTCCAATCGAAATAACTATAATATAATAACAGTTTAATTTAACATGGCAAACAAGAGGCGGTTTTAACGCCACACATCGATTTCTTTCAAGCGGCCTTCTTCATTGGATAAGATAAGATATGGTTAGTATTAGTATAATTTTTTTTTTATTATAATTACTTCATTTTCTAAATTTATACTTTACTTTAAAGTGCTTGCCAAATAAACGTATTTTCCTTCTTTCTTAACAGTTTATCTATTTTGGACGTACACTATAATAATTTTAAAATAATTTTACAAAACTACAAAGAAATATTCGTTTAAGTCATAAAAACTTAGCAATAGCTTTAATGATTTATTTGAATATTATGAAATTAAATACTTAGCCATTCCTTAATTTTCCATTTTAATTCTATTCCATTTAGTGCTTTAATATATTCTGGCAAATGATTAAATATTCTAATTCCAGTAACATAAGTGCTTTTTTTAAGTGTATATCTAGAAGAAGAACAGTTACTTTCTAAATTGTTTTTATATTGAGATCTCGCGTTATTCTTAAAGTCCATTTTTATCATTGTATTCATTAGTTCTTTTACAAATTTCTAGAATTTGTTTGTTTTAAAAACAGTCCGTATTGATTCCATACTTCTGAGCTTATAAATAATTCGAAGGCATTTCTTTTGTTATGTGAATGTGGATTGTACATTTACAGAATTGCCCCAGAATATTACTCCATACATTTAATGTACTAATAATAATAATAATAATAATCACAGAACAATCTCACACAAATTGACCTAGTCCCAAACTAAGCTCTAGGCTTGTACTATGGGTACTAGACAACGATAAACATACTTATATAGAGAAATAAATACTTAAATACATAGAAAACATCCAAGACTCAGGAACAAATACTCGTGCTCATCACACAAATATCTGCCCTTACCGGGATTTGAACCCAGGACCCCTAGCTTCGAAGGCAGGGTCACTCCCAACTAGGCTAGCGTGTCTGTGTAGCGTGTGTGCCGTGTGTGTTTAATGAGGATAAACACCTCTATGGACGTTACTTTAGTCAAGATTGATATTGTGTAACATAAAACATAATAAATAAATGTGTAATATAATGTTTAAATACTTTAATTGTTTCTTGTAGTTGTTTTGTTTGAGTTCTAAACGAATTAGTTTACACCGCCTGCCATGAATTTGTGTGCTCAGTTATTTATCTATCCAAGGTTGTCTGGAAGAGGTCGCTATTTAGCGGTAAGACCGCCTGTTGTACCTATGATTTAAATGTACTGTTCCGTGTTCTGTTTTTAGGGTTCCGTAGCCAAATGGCAAAAAACGGAACCCTTATAGATTCGTCATGTCTGTCTGTCTGTCCGTCCGTATGTCACAGTCACTTTTTTCCGAAACTATAAGAACTACACTGTTGAAACTTGGTAAGTAGATGTATTCTGTGAACCGCATTAAGATTTTCACACAAAAATAGAAAAACAAACATAAATTTTGGGGGTACCCCATACTTGAAACTCGATTTTTTTTCATCATACCCATACGTGTGGGGTATCTATGGATAGGTCTTCAAAAATGATATTGAGGTTACTAACATCATTTTTTTCTAAACTGAACAGTTTGCGCGAGAGACACTTCTAAAGTGTTGAAATGTGTGCCCTCCCCCCTGTAACTTCTAAAATAAGAGAATGATAGAACTAAAAAAAATATATGATGTACATTACCATGCAAACTTCCACCGAAAATTGGTTTGAACGAGATCTAGTAAGTAGATTTATTTTAATACGTCATAAAAACATTGATCAAAGCTACAACGAACTTTTATATTATGTTACTTGCTGCTACGGAACCCTTCATGAGCGAGTCCGACTCGCACTTGGCCGCTTTTTTATTTTGTGGTGTTCAATAAAGAGTATTTGTATTATATTGTATCATTTAGAAATTCTCTTATTTTATTTTATCAATATGAGCCTTCCAATTTAGGTTAGGGTAGATTTATAGTTTATGCCTATGTTGTGTTTGTATACTGGTTGGACTTGTTTATTATTAATAATTACACTTTTTGGAGTCTGGTATTTGTCTAAAGTTTAGGAATTGTACAATTTTAGTCCTTACTAAATTAACCGTCAGAATAAAAAGACGTCCAACAACAAGAGTTAAAACGCAAGGTTTTACATTATTTAATAAATTGTACCGCTTGTGTTGTAACCGAGTTTTGTGAAAAAACAACACAACTGTTGTGTTACAATCGTGGAATTCTCGGATGCCAGTATTTCATGAGGGAATGCAAGATAAGGCTTACCAGCATACCCAGCTTCATTTATTACAGTTTAGTTGTTCATTGAGATTAAATAAAACCCGTTTTTCTTGTAGATCTACCAATACTAAATTAGTAGCATAGAGGTATTCCATCTACGAGGTTGGCAACGCATTTGCGGTCTTAGGATTGCAGTCTTTAGATTTAAGTCTTGAGACCCCATTTACCACCAGGTGGCTTATGTGGTCATTTGCCTGCGTTTGTATACGTATTAAATAAATTATTACAATGCGGCAAGATAGAACAAAGTCAAAGCAATTAATTGAGTTTTATTTTGGTATATTACTTAAAACTACTTTGGTGTATTACTTTAGTGGTGGTAGGAGCCTGTGCAGGGTCCGTCCGAATTGCTACCACCATCTTATCCATTAACCTACCACCAAGCAACAGTGTTCGCATTGTTGTGTTCCGGTGTGGGGATAAGACAACCGGTGAAATTACTAGCATAGAGGCATTCCATCTTAGTCCTCAGGGTTGGCAACGCATTTGAGGTCTTAGGATTATAATCTTGAGAGGTGGCCTGAGTGCTCGTGTGCCTTCTCCTGAACATAAAAAAAGAACTAAGTTCACCATTGTGATTTATTTTGTAACTAGCTTCTGCCTATAACTTCATCCACATAGATTTCATTTCATTATCGTTATTCCCTCGGGAATGACATCATAAACATTGTATGGTCGTTTTTTTTTCATTATCTTAAAAAGTAACAAAACTATGGGATCGTATCATAATATATAAAGTTCAAAATACATAACTTTTTTATCTAATCTGCACAGAAGTATTTATAGCATTCTGTAATTTCAGCTTAAAAAGAAAGGCGAAAAGATTTAAGATCAATTAATACCTACATTTACCAATAATTTCAGAAACAAAATAAAAAACTTTCGCACACCATTTTCAATGGTCCTGAAAAATACTCCATCACAAAACACAAAACACTTCTCTTCCCCGCAAGAAACGTATCACGCATAGTGAAAGTACAAAGATGCATCTCGTATCCGGAAAACATGACGCTTCCTCAGTAGGGGGGGGGGGTGAACTGGGGGGTAATGGTCGGGAGAACGGTCCCCTAATGAGCGCTTATACGGCGCGGTTAGGCTTAAGACTCGTCTTATGATAGGGGTATGTTTCGTGCAAGATGCTTTCAACGAATTTCTTGTAATGGGGGAGGATTATTTAAAGGTTTTCAGCTTGCTGTAGTTAGTTTTTATAGTTATTATGTGTAAGAAAATATTATAGCGTGATATAATACTTCCTTTTGCTGCGTAGAAGTTACATACATACATAACATCACGTTTATTCCTGAGTGGGGTAGGCAGAGCTACCAAATTAGCAACAACTCTAAACAAATGATTTAAAAAACTAAATACCGTCGTCAAAAAGCAAGAAATAACTTCTTTTCAAATTAAAGGTAATACAGGGTGACTTCAAATTAGTAATACAAAACACTTGATTGTGGCTTAGTTAATGCCACACAGTATAATACATTAACCCCTTTGTTAAAATTAACTGTATTTAATTAATGCTAATTTTCGAAGAAAACAAATAATTAAAGTCCCAAAGTGTGGTTACACTACATTTACAATACAATTTTATTTTCTTTGATAAGTGACAATTACTAATCAAAACACATTTTCTTCATAAATTGCGACAGGTGACGGATAACCAAAGAGGAAAGTGTTCATTTGAAATTCTTTAAACTTCTTTGTTAATTATTATGGTAGGATAACCATGTTAAGCCAACAAAAATGGGATAATTTAAAAATTAAAAAAAAAATACTTCTGATTATTTTAAAAGTATGAGACTTAATTGAGGGGCTAAGTTTAGGGGAATTGTCGTATTACCAATTTGAAGTCACCCTGTATAGTCCAACTGAATTCCGCTTTTGGTTAAAAATATAGGGGCACGCTGACTTATTTCCTACCTAGTAGTGATCATATAATACTGTCATGTCGTTCACGTATTATTCCTATAATATTTGAGGATTTCCCTCGAAATCTCCAAGATCCCATCATCAGATCTTGACGTGCTTGAAATGGGAAAGAACTAGAAAGTATACCTAATCGAACAAAAAAAGTTAAAATCTGTCCAGCGGTCTTTATGTAAACGGGAACATACATAAAAAAACCCGACGTATTGAAACCTCCTCCTTTTTTGAAGTCGGTTAAAAAGCTTATTTCATATATTTAAGATAAAATAGCTTATGTATCCCTATTAACTCTCATATACATAACATCACGCCTTCATTCCCGCGGGTAGGCAGACAGAAATACCAACTACTCTAAAGACTTACTGATATTTCTGTAACCACATTTTGCACTAACAGGCTAAGAGGTTTACTAGTGTATTAGTGACAGGTTGCAAGCCCATCGCCTTACAGTACTACAAGCCCTTATTCCCTTAGTCGCCTCTTACGACATCCACGGGAAGACATGGAGTGGCACCATTCTAACCTAGCAACCACACGGGAAACATCACACGTTCATTAGAATATAGGCCTATTGCAAAGGAAATAACATAGATTTTCCTTCTTTTTTTCGAGGGACAATCAAACTAGAAAATTGATGAAATTAAACTTTCTAAGGTGGTCTGGAAGAAATTGTTTCTTTTAATTGTGCTATTTTTCTGTAATATTTTGTTTGTTTTAGTCTCAAACTAAACTCTAGGCTTGTACTATGAGTAGGTATTATAAAATGATTAACTTTCTTATGTAAAGAAATATACAGTGTGTGACATCCATAAGAATATAAATTGTAAGTAAGGATAGCTATATATACTGTGAAGGTTTTTTTGAAAAATATATAAAAGTAACACTTTCTAATGGTGGACTTATTTATAATTTAAATTTTCTCGAGCAGCAATGTAATGCGAAGAGGCAAACGAGTTAGGTACAAGCAATATATGTTAGTGTCAGTTGTTAGCTTTGTTACCGATACATTGCGTGGCAAATTAGTTGGTATGACAAAAAAAAAGTACACAATATGTTAACAATACACATGTTTTTATGTTAATTAGGATGCCTGTTCAGTATTGTGAAAATATATGTTCGTATGGGTGTCACACACTGTATACTTAAATAAATAGGAAACATCCACATAATGTGCTCATCACACAAACACCTGACCATACCGGGATAAACCCGGGACCGCTAGCTTCGAAGGCAGTTTCACTACCAACTAGTCTTAAGCGCCGTCAAATAAGTTAGTGAAATATTATGTATTTCTTTTAAAAAATAAAATATTATCTTTCCGACGTATGTGCGAATCGTGTAAATTAAAAAAAAGCAATGCACATTTTATAATCTTGACAGTAAACCATTAATAAAATCACAAGTATTTAAAAAAATAAATACAAATCTGATCCTTTATGTTTTATATGATTCAGAGCTGTTAAAACCGCCTTACAGGCTGGAATTTTAATCCTCCCGGTGACAACTCAAGCACACTTAAGAAGCGGCTTACCTGCAAGTTCTTACATTTTCCATGTGAAAATTATGTTTACTTAAACTTGGCTAAAAGACACACGAGGGTTAAAATTTTAAGAGATTTAGTGTCGCTTACACCATTGCTATAATAATAATTTTGCCTTGAGGCAAATTGTTATAATTTTAACGCGTGAATCTTTGTGATTACTATGGAGTGCGTACCGTATTTTCCGGAAATCGTTTATTCTAAGTACCTAACTATGCAGTTCGGTTTACGCTCAGAGAAAAGGACAGAGCTATAACAGTTATATAGCTCTATCTTTTTCTCTGAGCGTAAACAGAACTGCATAGTCATGTAATAATAACACCCCTGAGGGTTATTATTACATGACTATGCAGTTTTTTTTACGCTCAGAGAAAAGGACAGAGCTATGACAGTTATATAGCTCTGTCCTTTTCTCTGAGCGTAAACAGAACTGCAATGTAATGTCATGATAACCCTCCTGATCTGTGCCATTTGCATATTGTCCCAATTTTTCCGTAAGATTTTGTAACCATTACCAAGGTTGAAAAATTACCGAGTTTTAAGTTATAAGTTTTTTAGATAATGATTCCAAACATTAAAACTTACGCACCAAAAAAATACGAAAATGTAATAAAAAAAAGTTTCGAATATCTAAAAGGGTAATGAAGAAGGAGTTGTCATTACGAATATACCGGAGGTTTTTATGTATTCCCAGTTATTTTAACAAGTTTCTACGTATTACTTTTACTTGTATGCAAACTTAACCAATTTAAATGCTAGGATATTTTTATAGAGTGCGGAGAGGTGATATAGTTACAACAAAACTTCCTTAGTATGTTATTTTTTTTCAGTCTATAATGATACTACTACTAATAATAAATTACTAATAATGAAATATAAACAAGTTTTTTTTTTTAATTGTTGGTGTTTCTGTAGCACTGCCTACCCCACTCTGGTTTTTTTTTATGTTAATGAGAAGGCACTCGAGCACTCAGGCTACCTGATGTTAAGTGGAATCTGAGACCCATAGACATTTAAATGCCAACCCTGATGACTAAGATGGAATGCCTCTATGCTAGTAATTTCACCGGTTGTCTTATCCCCACACCGGAACACAACAATGCGAACACTATTGCTTGGCGGGTGGTTAATGGATAAGATGGTGGTAGCGATCCGGACGGACCCTGCACAGAGTCCTACCACCACTAAAATGAATGAAGGCTTAATGTTATGTATAATGATACTACTTACGTTTATCAGACCAAATTCGACGCTTGCATGTTTACGATTGCATGCTTGCAATTTTTACGATTATTGAATTTATGCTGTAGATATTATGAAAAACTAAGTCTGTACGTTATCGTAAATAGAAAAAACACAAAAGCGGAAAAGTACAGACCTAATTTTCATTCCCAGAGTGGAGTCGGCAGAGCTACAGAAATACCAACAACTCTAAAAAAACTTCCCTTAGTCACCTCTTACGACAACCACGGGAAGACATGGAGTGGCACTATTCTAACCCGGCAACCACACGGAAAAACAAACAAAAGAAAAATTATTATGATACTAACAATAATTAACTAAGGATGTAAACAACCCAGAATACAATTACGTTTGCGATGCAATGCTAACGTAACACGTTGTCTAACATATTCAGCAAGCGACTCCATCTACAGACTGTTAGCAAAGTCAGTAAGTTGAATTATAAATTACAACTTTATAAAATATGAGTCTAAAGTCTTGTTCAGACTGCGCGGCACGCTGCGAGACCGCGGCAGAACAAACACGGGGCTAATGAAGTTTGGCAACTTGCTAATTACATCTTGGAGATACTAAGAAACGTTGTTTACTCTGTTCTATTAACTGTAATTTGGGATGGAGCAAGATGATAATATAGTGAAGAAGTTCAATTAATGTAAGGAACTAAAAAATATAATGGAGACAAAGTATATACCACGTTCAAACTTAAGATAGCAGATATATGTTCAGTCACCAGCAATAATACATAATACAACATTGTGTTTTAAAATATCTGACAAGATCTAATGCAAGTGTCAGATAAAATACTATAAAAAATATTTTGTAACCGACACTGAACTTAATTATATCACAGAAAGTAAATTGTATTAAAGTATCGGATTATTAATTAAATAGTTATCATAGCTCGAAAATATATTATGGAGATCTTCCTAATTAAGTATACACTGAGACGGTATAATTAAGTGTTCCTTAACTTATTTCTTACTAACACTTCGTTTTCATACTAAATAAATTGTATGCTTTTTTGTTTTGTATCGGTCATTTACTCTTTTGAACGGTCATTGACTTTAGGAACTAAAATAATATTAAAAAAGTACTTAAACAAAACTTATTCACAAAACTTCTAGAAAAAACCGTACTGAAATAGCTCATTCCTTAGAAACTTAAACCACTTTGCTTTAGAAATAGTGGAAAATTACCAGTTTTTGAAAATGACTCGCAACTCAAGGTAGAAACCTTGGATTTTTATTAGGACCTCATACCGTAAATTTTCCGCCTTTTGCAAGCCAAAAATACCTACAAACTGGGCTAAAAATAAACTAGCTGGAAATGTAACTGAAACCAAAATTCTGTCTGAATTCCTGACGTCGTGGAAACAGGCCAACTAAATTTAGCTTAATACAAGTATAACCTATAGAAGACAAACATTTATACAGGTTGCTTACAACGCTAATCAATCTTAGTTATTTCAACACGTTTGCGGTGCTTCCCTTGGAGTAATTTAAGGTCCTAGCCGAATATAACGCAAATGTTAGGATTCATTTTAGGGTCCCGTACCCAAAGGGTAAAAACGGGACCCTATTACTATGACTCCGCTGTCTATCACCTAGACAGTTAAACTTTACACAGATTATATATTTCTTTTGCTACTAAGGGGGGCTCCGAAACAACAAACGTGATTTTTTTGCCGTTTTCGCTCGATTTTAATAACGGCAACAGGTAGACACTGAAAATGTTTACAGAATATTTAGTTGTATATTCACTTTAAATATAAATCCTTACTAATATTATAAATGTGAAAGCTTGGATGTTTGGTACGCTTTCACGCAAAAACTACTTGACGAATCATCATGAAACTTTGTACACATATTCTGGGAGGTACTAGAAATAACATAGGATACTTTTTATTATAAAAAAAATTTTTTTTGTAAGAAATAAAAATTGCAGCGGGCCAAGCTGCTGGCGGGTCGCTAGTAATAAAATAAAGTAAATATGTTAGGGGAGCTCCCATACACTAAACAATATTAATAACAGCAACAGGAAAACTAAAATAGTGTCTAATGTTGTATAGATAATGGTACCGAACCCTTCGTGCGGGAGTCCGACTCACACTAATTTATATTTCACAAGTGAATGTATTTGTTTTTACAATAAAAAAACTACTTACCTTTATGTTAATTTGTAGTAGGTATATTTCAACCTCCAAAAACGTGATGAGCCTAGCTAAAAGGGCAGTTTTAAACATTATAACGTTTAACTGACAAAGCAAGTACGTAGCTACTTAATAGCTGACGGTGCACAAATAAGTAGGTACCCAAACAGAATTTCTGTTTAAGTAGAACCTAATTCCAAACTCAAATTACTTTACTCCTTAGAACCTGGTCTCCATTGATTGCAATTTACCCATTCATTCCGTTCGTTCTTTTCCATTCGCCCATTGCGTTTAGATCGGTCCGCGATTGTCTGCAGATTTGTTTGCATTTAATTAATTCTAAATTGATTTGTTTATTTGCTCTACGACTTTCATTTGGTTGGAGTGATTGGAAATGGTGAATGATAATTGAATGATTTCAATAATAATAACATTAGAGTAATGTGAAAGTTAGTTTATTTGCTTGTATTGTTTTCAAGTTTCAATGCCTAAACTGATCGACGTGAATTTCGCATTGATATAGTTTAGAATCAGGAAACTAACCGGGAGTACTATTTACTGTAGAAATTTTGTATTTTTCTTATGGTAATAGGACTTTTACGCCTATCTTATACTTTAACCTACCGCCAAACAGCGGTGTTCACATTATTGTGTTGCGGTGTGATGTGGAGATAAAAACTGGTAAAAATACTAGCGTAGAGGAATCCCATGATGGTCCTTAGAGTTACGCATTTGGAGTCTTAGGATTGCAAAACAAATTATAGTTATATCAGTGAAACATGTCACACCAATTGTCAAAGTCATACATAAATATAGAGAAATACATAGGCACTTAAATACATAGAAAACATCCATGATTCAAGAACTAATACTCGCGCTAAACACACTAACATCTCCCGATTGTAATCTTGAGAGTTCACTTCTCTACGGAATTCAGATCCCAACTATTATCCCTTGCGTTAAAAAAATAAGCGCTTTATATTATGTATTATAATACGAGTAGCAAGCAGTTAGGACACGAGTATATGAGAAAAATATTTTATTAATTTTAAATATCACTAAAATTAACGGCATAATTAACATGTAGGTACTGTTGTATGAAACTGTTAGAAATTTGTGGGAATTGGATTATATAAAAGCTTTGAACGTGCCTGAAACCTGTCAAACACAGGCAGCCACAAACTAAAACATAGTTGGATTCTAATTAATAATTCAACTAAGTTGGTATTAATTATTCATTTGTTAAACATTGGGGATAATTATTATTATTATGACTGTAATTATTTGTCTGCTATAAGCAATGATTAGATCTTCGTTAATTAGAATTAACTTAAATGTTATAAAACAATAGAACAATAAAAATGCCGGAAGAAAACATAAATATGACGAAATAACTTTAAAGGATTCAATTTTGTACTTTAGACATTTTATGACACAGACTTGACTAGTTTTTCGGATTCCGTAGTGAACAAGAAATTACCCTTAAAAATCTTGGTCCTACATAGCTGTATTTTGGCATAGTTATACTTTTAAATTAAGCCGATAAAGTTTTAAAATGTAAAGCAAAGGTATTTTGTTCGCACTATACCTAACATCAAATGAGGTTTCATGTTACTATAATTTTTTTGAAAATATTTTACTCGAAATGTGTGATTTTTTGATAGAGTTACGCACAACTCTAACTCTGAAAAATATTATTAAATGAAAGCTTATATAACGAATTACAATTAAATACAATACAAGTACTTTTTATTAAACATAAAAAACGGAAAAACACATTTGAATCATAAGTATACAACGGGCGGTCTTACCGCTATATAGCGATTACCTAGAATTTTAAAAGAAACCTAGAATTTATAGAAAAAATATCTAAGGCAGCGCCAAAAAACATTAAATATAAAATTAGATCATTCTTGTTTTTTTTTTTTTTGTGTCTGCGATATAATTAACATACATAACACCACGCCTTCACTCCCAGAGCGGGGTAGGCAGAGCTATAGAATTACCAACTACTCTTAAAAGACTAGTTGATAATTCTGTAACCACATTTTGCACAATCAGGCTAAAATGTTTACTAGTGTATTAGTGATAGGTTGCAAGCCCGTCGCCTAACAGTACTAAAAGCCTTTAATCCCTTTGTCGCCTCTTACGACATCCACTGGAAGACATGGTTTGGTACTATTCTAACCCGGCAACCACACGGGCCAATTAAAATTACAATAAATTACTAAAAGCTGAAAACTATAACAACATTGTATCCTTATTAAATAACAAATTGTAACGTTATCTGGACAGATCAACAATCAGCGATAAGACCGCTTGTTGTTTATCAGTCTGTATTATTTGTATGCTGTTTCTGTGCATTTCTTTTGTTTGATGTAGGTACAATTAATTGTTATATATTGTATTTTATTCTATTTAAATACTACCAATTTCATGTTTGCTAAACAGCAGTCTAAATGGAAAAACATTCAAACAACAGCCGCAGCCTTATCAAGTTTAAAACTGTCGTTCCATTCACCGAGCCTTTGAATTTTTTCCCAACTTGCCCACATGGTGCGAAATTATCACCACTTGCTTGGCCACCTCCATTCACTCACTAGTTCGTTCATTCATTCACATTCGGAATTCAAAACCAGAGCTGTACAATGCGCTGTTATTTTAATTCAACCGTTGTAGAGTTATATGCGAGCGTTGGGATCGTATCGTAATATATAAAGTTCAAAACACATAATGGTTCATAATACATAATACATAATGGTCATAATATATAATGTTTATTATTTCTTGGATTTTTTCAAAGCCATTGTATAGAACCCATTAGGTTAGGTTAGGTTTGTTTTATAACACTCCTAAAAAGTTTACGGTTTCTGAAATAAAACCATTATAAATTATGACCATTATCTAAAGCAGTCGTAAAGTAGCTGTATTCTATACGGTATTAACCCATTATCGTTCTTACATATATTACGTTATGACAGCCTTTATACAGGGTGTTAGGTAATGAGTGGATAATCCTTGAACTAAGGATAGAGGGCACTTAGGACGTTATGAAAAAGCTAAAATAGGTCTTGTAAAAGTCGCACGGTTTTTGAGATATTTGGACTTTTAATCGGATTTTTTGTCATTTTTCCTTATGTCCATGTTACGAAAAACCCTTAATTTCATGTATTAATTCATATTTTTTTCACTTTTTTCTTGCATGTTTAGAATCACTATGGACCAAGGAAGTTTTTAAAGCTACATGCCAAGTTTTTTTCATGAAAACTTTTTGAGTAAACTCACTTAGTTACTTTTTCCATACTAAGAAATCCCCGCGTTTGTTTTTCACGTAGTATGGAAAAACAAACTTTGTGCGTTTACTCAAAAAGTTGTCATGAAAAAAAACTGGGCATATAGCTTTAAAAACTTCCTTAGTTCATAGTGATTCTAACCATGCAAGAAACAACGAAAAAAAAATTGAATTAATACATGAACTTAGGGGTTTTTCGTAACACGGACAAAAGGAAAAATGACAAAAAATCCGATTAAAATGACCAATATCTCGGAAACTGTTAACAATTTTATTGCTGAACATACATGGGGGTTAAATCGATAGCTTATGAGCTGCTCTATCAGCCCTATTCGGGTTATCCACTATTTACCAAACACCCTGTATACACCTTGTTGAATAGTTTTATATTCCCGGCGAATTCGTGTAGAATTAGTTTCCCGCTGCTCCTCATATTTTAACGCCTTTGGGGATGAATTTCCGAAAAACCCTTCTTAGTGCACCCCTAGGATATGCAAGGAATATTCCCTCCCAAGTCCCTAGGCATAGGGGTTTCGGCTGTGCGTTGATCAATCAGTCAGCCAGTCAATTTCTTCTTTTATATAATAATACAAGTTGACCCACAGACGTTGTCCAGTCATAACTATGAATATTGAATTCAAATTGGTATATTAATAAAAAAAAATATTCCAAAAACATTTCCGACTGTTGGCACCATTGACAGAATGTGCGCTGCAAATATCGAAACAGATGCATAATAAGCTATTTTCTAAATTTCAATGCAATTTTCTTATTTTTTATTTCATAGGAACCTTCTCCTGACAATATTTATTTATTTATTTATTTATATATTTGGCTCACAAAACAAGTCACAGTCGACATTGGAACAGAGTATCGATACAGTGTTATAGTTTAGATCTAGATTGTAACTCCTAACTATGTGTGCACATAATGGCTAATTATATAATGGAATAATAAAATTTGAGGGTTAGCTCTGTTAGTAAATCATGAGAAACTGTTTAGTGAAAGTTAGTAAAACTAATTGTAAGAAATCATAACCAAATAATAGGGCCTTAATTGTAATTACTTGACTAAGTTAATGTATTTTTTTTTTTTTTTTTTATATTTAATAACAAACACAACAAAAAAGAATTGGCAAAATCGGTCCAGCCGTTCACGCGTGATGCCGTGACCAAGGGAAATAGGGATTCATTTTAATATATTTTGATAATAAGATTAAAAAACATTACTTAGCAATTTTATACTATACTAGTGACCCGCCCGCACTTCGTTTCAGCCCAACATCCATTTATAAACCATAATTTATTGTTCATAAATACCTTCCGAGAAAAAATATCTGACTGATGTTGAAAGCCGCATCAAAATCCATTGCATGGTTTAGGAGGGGTAGGATGATAATATACAGACAAACAGAAAGACAGAGAGACGCGCAAAGAGATTTTGTTTTATATTATGTAATAATAAAGAATATAACTAGACGGTTTTAAACGTAAATATGTATATGTATATGTTATTTTAGTGGTGGTAGGACCCTGTGCAGGGTCCGTCCGGATCGCTACCACCATCTTATCCATTAACCACCCGCCAAGCAACAGTGTTCGCATTGTTGTGTTCCGGTGTGGAGATAAGACAACCGGTAAAATTACTAGCATAGAGGCATTCCATCTTAGTCCTCAGGGTTGGCAACGCATTTGAGGTCTTGAGAATTCAAATGTCTATGGGTCTCAGATTCCACTTACCATCAGGTGGCCTGAGTGCTCGTGTGCCTTCTCCTTAACATAAAAAAAAAATACACATTTAATTAAACAATACCCATGTTTCGATCATTTCCTGGTTTATTATTAGTTCAAACGGATTAATTTGTTCATAGAATCATTATTGTTTGAACACAACTGTTTATTTAATCTCGAAGTTAATTTAAATAAATTTCAGCTATATTGTGTTATGATGTTCAACAAAAACCTTAATATTTTAATTTGTTACGATGTTTATTGTTTACGTTTTATGAATTTACATAAACGGTGAAAGGGGAATCCTTTAAGCGGCGTTTTATGAATTTATAATTTATAATACTATCAAGAGTTAAATTTAATGATGTCGTCAAAACAGTTTTCGAATGTTTAAGTAGCTTTTTTGAATAAATATCATTATTATAAGGATAATTTATATAGGGTAGAAGAGATATCTTAGGTCACAATGTGTAAAGTTCCTGGAAGTATGTTTTTTTTTACTTACTTACAACATTGTACCGCTTACAACAATTTTATGATTTGCCCAAAGTTCAACTGTTAGAGAATGCCAATAGGCATTAAAATCACGTTTTGTACTCAAATTTAGTTTCTATTTGTGTAATAAAAAAAAAAAAAAAAAATAAATACAAGAGCCAGATAAACACTAATAAATAAATATCAGACACAACCTCACACAATATCGTCACTACTTTGAAAAAACCGCGTATCTCATTTTTCGTAAATACTTATTTATGTAGTAAATGCCACATGAGGGCTATTATACGTCAGTAATATGAAGTGAATCTACTACTCTTTTTAATGTTTGGACCTTGGCAAGTTTTAAGAGTTTTAAGGACATAACTACTATAATTAACTGTTATAATTAAGTTTCTAGACAGCAAGGGGCATGGCTATATGACAGCTTTAATTATCTCCCCTCTGCTGGCTGGAACTCTGCACATTTTAAAAGTTTAAATGGCTTCTGTAAACTCAATATTTTTTTATTTTCTTAAAGCGTTTATGTTAACATGCAAATGATTTGTCCTTATTCTTTTTCGCAATAAAACCGAAAGGCTACCACGTAACAGCCTTCATCAGAGATATCAGAGCATACAAGGTGGTCATAAATATTTGCACACGCTCTTGCCTGTAACAATAGAGTCTAGTTCAGATATTTTTGAGCATCTTACTTGTTCCGATAAATTTCTCGGCAACTATACATTTAGGGTAATATTTAAATAAGCATCTGTACACTGGGCGACAAATTGCCGAGTTAGTATTTTACACGCAAATTTTATTTTGACTATCGGTTTATTATTTTCCATACATTGTCGGTATGTGGACATATAGACGGTATGATTTGTTTAACAACACCAAACCATGTATTGTAATAAATAAACTCATAATTTCAACGCATAATTATGTGAAGGAAGGAACCCACAACCGCGTATTTTTTTCATTATTCAGGCATAAAATATTAACATAAAATTCATGTGGAAGTTAATTTGGTTTCTGCTACATCGATAATCTTGTTATCGGCAAATTTTATTTTATAAATCAGCAAAAAGTACAATTTTTTTTACCACTTACTTGCATTGAAGAAAATCACGACCAGGGCGAATACCCAAATACTTTTCATTTTAACAATCAATCTGAAACAAGACATAGACAAAGTTAGTTTTTTTGACATTTAATAGACACATAATAATATGCAAACAAGCCGCTTAAACGTAGTGAACAGGACGGAGATATGTTACTCATATAACGTTGTCACTTTCACATTAAGGAACTTGGCAGGCTTTGACACTTCATTGTATAGTTCCTGATTGTAATTAGATTTAAAGGCTTATAGACGTTAAGGTCCATGAGCTCTATTCTAGTCGGTCCAACCACTACTGCATAGGACATGCTATCATATTGTCAACATTACAATAACATAAGACGTTTTTTTACATCTCACGCTCTAAAATGACTCATATTAACTAATAACTAAATTGTAATTCTACTCTCTCGGGACTAAAGTACTTTTTCTTTTCATTTTCATTTTAAAAGCATTGGAAAACCACCAACAGCCAGATACATGTTGCTATTTAATGATGTTGCCCTTGTTGTCGACGTGCACAGTTGAGGGCAGGCTGGTGCTGGGGATACAACTCTTTTCTGTTGTCTATGGACAATTTGTCATGTTCCTTTATGTTATAATTTAAGATTTGTTTTTCTCGCAATCGAAGTGAAAAGTAGAATGTTTAACACGAGACATAAAAGGCATAATGACACTTGAACTTCATCCATATCATCCATATATCTTGTGCCATAATAGCTTACTCTAATCCCTTGTTGAATCTACTATTAACTCGGCCGCCATTACTGTCAAGTAAACAAGAGATATCATAACGTTGACGATACAAAAACATTGCCAAAATAGATATTTGTGCAACAAGAGAGCAAAGTGGTTTTTTGCTGCGGAAGGAGAACGCAAACGAGCACTTAGGTTTTAATTTAAATCAGTGGTGCAGTTGCATCAAAAGTAGAAAGTCATCATTTTAACACTGTTATTTTATCTATTTATTTTTATTACTCATATTAATGTTATTTATTTAAAAACTATACTTAAATATGTAACTCGTACTGACTGTTTTATCGCATTTTGTTCGCATTGTTGTTTTCCGGTGAGGGGATAAAACAACCGGTGAAATTACTTGCATAGCGGCATTCCATCTCGGTCCTCAGGGTTGGCAACGCATTTGAGGTCTTAAGATTATAGTCTTGAAAATTCAAATGTCTATGGGTCTCACATTTTACTTACCATCAGGTAGCTTGATTGCTCGTGTGCATTCTCAATATCATTTAAAAAAAAACGTTGATTGTATAATTTTATCGAACTTTATTTCATCAAACGCAATGTAATGCTAAAACCATAATGTTTTGCAGGATATCATAATCATTAATTATAATATCGTATGGTTAGTTAGGTTACACTTGTGACTTTAGAAATGCCTTTCAACGAAATTAAAATTCTGCCTAAGTATAGGTGTTCCGTCAAAATAATAGCCGCCCCCCCCCCCCCACAGACTATAAACAGATAAAAATTCTAAAACCCGTTTTGTCACATCAGGGGTCAAAAATAACAAATCAAAATGTAACAAAGCAGAAAACCGGTTTTCTTTTGGAAAACAGCACAAAATACTAACCGTACGAACCGGATTTCATCTAACAACTTTCCGTGAAACAACGTGGTTTAAAACTTTGTGTTTTAATCAAGCTCAAACCAACAATTTTAAAACAACTGGGACTACTACGTGCAGTCCAGTACACGTTGAAAGAGACACGGCTATAGCAGTTGTTTAGTCTGTCCCTTTCATTTGCTGTGGAATAATCCGCATAGCGGTTTCGAGGTAAACCTGTTCGCCCTAAATACGTCATCGGGAGTGCAATGGACTCCATCAAATGTACGGATTTTGTGGTTATTCTGCAATTTTGCGAACATTGCACAATAGTTGAAATGACAATTAGTTTTCGTGTCAGAACTATATCGCAGGTGAATAGTGTTATTCATAATATGATAAGTTAAAAAAAAGTGGATTAAATTAATAATTAGTTGTTATTTGTAGTCAATCAGTTGAGTAATTGTATATATATTAAAATATTTTTGCAAATGAAAGTCTAGCTTACATGTTGCTGATTGCTTTCCACTTTGCTATTTTTTTACGTCAAAACAAAATAAAATAAAATAAAAAAGTTAATAAATTGTTCTAGTTCTTAACCAAGTTTCACGAAAATGGGGTAGGCCGTTTGACTTTGTGCGACCCGGTGTTCAATAGGAGGTACATAATTAAGGCAATTTAGTTTTAAGTTTATTAAAATAAGCATAAAGTTGTTTTCATTGAATTAAAAATGGCATTATAGTGCAAAATTATATGAACTTTATTCCTTTGCAAGTAGATTCAAATTCCCTTTTACAATAAAAATAATAATAATAATAATAATATATTTTAAATAATTTTTTTTAGAGGGCCTCAGAGGTTAAAAGATAATTGTCAGCTCTGAACGAAGGGGTTAGGTGCCATTATAGTGTGGGTATTTATCTTTTTAAATTAGTTTTTTTATTATAATTTTTCGAACTGGCCGCCATTAATGTCAAGTAAATAAGAGCTATCATATACTTAATAAATCAATGATATCTCAAAAGTTATAGAATAGTTTTAAGCTAGTAAGTATTTAATTAGGCAGGTAATGACAATGCTCAATGTTCGAAATAAAAGTCCTTAAACCACTGCCCGTTGTTTTTCCCCTATTGTTATCGTATTGCTAATATCATAATAGCTCTTATGAATTTAAAGGTAAATTTGAGTGAATTCTTAAACAATACTATTACAATACCCCTTATTTTAGAGCTTTTAACTCTAAAACGGCACCACCAATTTCAATTAAACCTAGTTTAGAATCATCTTGATCAATCTTCAAGTTCATCTTTTCAGGAAGAAAGAAAGAAAACAAAAGAAAAACATTCATATGCAACATTAAAAAAATAAAAAAGACATTAAAAAAATAAAAAAGACTACAGAGTAGTGATATTTGTTGCGAAACAGTCCCAACAGCATGTGCTGATTGTGAAGCTAACACTGATTCCTTTGGGACAGCTCGGTGAAAACATGGAAGGTGACACAAACGGTTAGTTTAAACAAATAAAAAAATATAAACAAACGAGTGTGTCCGTGGTTCGTAAGAACATGCAGCGCCACAGCGCTCAGGTGGCAACCACAGGAACTAACTCTGTGTCATACGTTGCGTGCTTACAATCTGTGGTTGCATGTATGAGCGAGTGCAGAACGACTTTAGCAGCCATGGTGCCTTATACAAATACGCAGATATACTGACACACACACGCGTTAAACTTAACACCCCTCCTTTTTGTGGTGGGTTGAAAACAAGCGTTACATTAAAAAAACAAGTCAAACAAACAAAGCATAAACGCAAGTGGTCGTGAAAACGCAATAAAACAAGATGCGATCACGGCTCATGAATATATTACATATTTACATTTGCTTTTATGTTTTGTCGTAAAATTTTGTGGCGTATGTTGTCTGTTTAAAACTGACCTCTTATCACACGATAAAATTCAAACATCTAATAGTTTTATCGCATAAAACTATAAGATATTATGTTTCAAATATCAGCCTCAGTGGTGTGTGGTGTGGTGTTATGGTCGCGTCTGTCGTGGTGGATAAAATGTGGATGAAGCATCCATTACTCTCAAACTTACATACTGCTCAGAAAGTGACAGATGTTTTATCCACGGTTACCCACATCGATAAACATGGACATCAGAAACCCGAACGCCTAGTAGGTACTTGGCTTAGTTATAGTGCAAGAGTGACGGATGTTTTATCCACAATAATATAGGGCTCAACATGTTAAATTTATTATCAACATTTATGAAACATTTATATGTAATGTATCCAGTAAGCACAGATTGTTGTTGATTCTTAATTCTCAGAAAATTTTATTCATTTCTTTTGATGACAGTATAATCTTTGAGTTAAGAGTTAAGTTTTAATTATATTGGTGTCTTCGGATAAAAGTCTCCAATATTGGTGCTATCGCATTATATCATTTTCAATCCATGACGGCGCGCACGGCCCCATACTGGAGTAAACAAAAATACTTAAAATTGTTAGTAGCAGGTGAATCAAAATTGGTCAGGGTTGAGATGTCTTAACAACTCGCTTTTCAATTCGTCGGCGAACTACTAACACTGACGGGAATTCAAAAGTTAGCAGTTCTGACTCCTTCTTGACCAGTTATTCCATGAAGGAAAGCATACAAGCGTATAATTTCACACACACTAAATTCCTCCTGTCCCAGGACGTCGTTATACCCCGTCCGTATATTGTCTAGCATTTTCAGCTATAAATCACATTGCACATATATTTAGCAGCCCAATAATTTCCCCAGGGATGTTCCCGTGAAATTCTATGATCATGTGAACCTCTTCAGCAAGCCTTAAACATTATTTGATGTATTTTGGACCGAGGAATTTATTGCGAAAACGTATTTCTGTATTAAATGTAGCATATTTCGTGTCAGCGAGCCTAATATAGTCGTGTTTATCGATGTAGATAAACGTCGATAAAACCGCTGTCACTTTCTGACCAGTATGTAAGAGAGAGAGTGACGGATGCTTCATTCGTCATCATAAAGGTGAGCATAATACGGGCCTAGGAATGTAATGTTAACGTGTATACAGGATGGATTGGCCTCCTCGATCCCCAGGTTTATGCTCGAGGACATATTACCAAACATAAAAGAGCCCCTAAAGTTAAGTCGACAAGGTCACTATTACAACGTTACTTAACTTAAATAGGTATTGATGTCTTACGATGTTACCTCTTGAGTTAAGAGGATTGTGAAGCGATGCCTAAATCGCGTGGCTGTCAAAAGTAATCCATACAAATTTAGCTCCGGGCGATAACGTTTCTCACCCCCTAAATCTAGTCCGATTTACACGATTTTTTAATATGTTGTAGATATTATGGAAAACTAGGTCTGTACGTTTTCGCTTATGTTTTTTTATTTAATTTTCGTACTAAAAAATATTTTCTTGGAAAGGAAAACGTACAGACATAGTCTTTCATAATATCCACAACATATCCAAAAATCGTAAAAATCGGAAAACGTTTAAGGGAAGAAAAACGTTATCGCATTTTGTATGGAGTTTTTTGCTTCACAGTCCTCTTAAAAGGAAATTTATCTCATAATTAATGTGCCTTTTTTAATTTGCTGTACATGTTAAGTATATACATAAAAATTGTGGCTTTCTTAAGTATTCAATTAATATTTCCAATATTTATTTATTTATTAATCCATGGAAAACTAGACCATCTGTATTTTATGGCCATCCTGTTTTGGTTGTAATTGGACTTAATTTTGCTAGTGAGACCTCTTTAATAAGTTACGTAATTAAAAACCAAAGAGTACCTAACTGTTTAAATAGCGTTGATATTGTTATAGTACAGAACCCTAGTTGCGTGAATTTGACTTGCATTTGACCGGTTTTTAGGGTTCCGTAGTCAAACTAGGAACCCTTATAGTTTCGCCATGTCCGTCCGTCCATCCGTCCGTAGTACTAGACAGCTGTAATTTGGCATGAATATTAGTCACGCCAACAAAGTGATACGATAAAATGTAAAAAAAAAATTTTTTAGTGTACCTACCTCCCCTACACGTAACGTGGCGATGTATTTTTTTTCTCGTTTACCCCAAAGTGTGGGGTGTCATCGGATAGATCTTTCAAAAATATTGTGGTTTTGTGATAGCTATTTTTCGATTAAGGGATCCGTTTATGAAATATTAAGCTTTACAGCGCTAATATTGGTTAGAGGCAAAAACAAATATTACATGAAAGCGCATAACCAATTTGAAAACTATTATGGCTAAGTAGACATCATTGTTTCTTGAGATACAGGCGATTAAAGTGTTTATACCTACTAAAATCTTCTAAGACTGCACCAAATGACTTTAAATTGAAAATTAGTTATTACTTGTAGATTTTTATGTTTGTAATACTTAAAGGCTTCGGAACCCTACACTGAGCATAGTCCGACATGCTCTTGCCCAGTTTTTATATTAATCACACAAAATTTGACTAACCCAACCCAGGACCTTCATTATTACAGGGTGACCCATACCAACTCTTAACCGTTTAACAATAAAGTCGAAACTACTTTTGCCGCAATACACGAAATAATGCGAGTAAATCCTGCTAACGAACCCAAGGCGATTTAGTCATCCTTATAATCATATCATAATTTGTAACCAAACCAAAAGCGACTTTATAGCAGATATCGTTTTCGTGGTTCTTGACATTATTATAATACGAATAACATGGCTACAGTAACTGAAACAGCGTGTACGCCAGTTGCAATAAGGTTGTTTTTGATCTGGATTTATTTTCTATTGATATAAAGTATCTAATTATCTGCCATTTTAGATTTTAGGGATTTGGTCTGAGTCGTAATTAAGGAAATTGGCCTTTGTAATAATAATGTAGGTAATACATATTAATGACCTAAAGCAGCTTAGCTTTAATTACGACGAACATCTTTTGTTTAGTTATATATAAAAACATTTTAAGTTTTTCAAAATAAAGTCACGGCTCGTAATTTAACAATTTAACTAGTTCCAAATTAAGCTCTAGGCTTGTACTATGTGTACTAGACAACGTTAAACTAACTTATATAGAGAAATACATACATAAATACTTAGAAAACATCTAAGACTCGGGAACAAATATCTGCCCTTACCGGGATTTGAACCCAGGTCAGCTAGCTTTAGAGGCAGAGTCACTACCACCCAGGCTAGCGTGTCGTCAAATAATATCCTCCATCAATATAAGATACGTCAACCACCACTAAGCCCCGATGACGTAATAACAATCCCATATAAGCTGCCAAGTCCCTAGCCACTACAAGAAACAATAATTGGCAAAAAATATGAAACTATTTGAGGAACTGTCGGGAATGGACCCTCATCACACTGTCACAACGGATGATAACTTGTAAGTCCATATTGTTTTGTTTCTATTTAATTCTAGGGATGAACAGAATGAAATAAAAATGAAATGAAACAAACGAATTTCATTTGGCACTTTAAGCACTTAATACAATACAAATACTCTTTAATGAATAAAAAAAAACAGAACACGGAACAGTACATTAAAATTATAGGTAAACAACAGGCAGTCATACCGCTAAATAGCGATCTCTGCCAGACAACCTTGGATAGAGAAATAACTAATGACACAAATTCATGGCAGGCGGTGTAAACTAATTCGTTTAGAACTCAAACAAAACAACTACAAGAAACAATTAAAGTATTTCAATTTTGAAATAAAAACCATTTATATAATAAAAACATAAAGTGGTAAATAATACATACTAAATACAACATACATACATCCTCTAAAACAGCCAAACAATGGTAACACACGAAAAAAGAAAGAGATATATGTTTATTTTTTTATTTTGTACAGTTCTTTTTAGTGATTAAAATTACAGAACGATGATTGAAAAACAAAACACGAAAATTGGAATTTATACTCAATATGAAT
Source organism: Acleris holmiana (assembly GCA_949316455.1). Lineage (NCBI taxonomy): Eukaryota > Metazoa > Arthropoda > Insecta > Lepidoptera > Tortricidae > Acleris > Acleris holmiana. Next base: position 10,814,653 of record OX438785.1, read on the forward strand.
ATACACAATGACTGCTACCGCTATGTCTTATCGGATAGCGAAACTATGCAACATAAAGCATAAGCGAGTGTTGCTCGTAAACGACTTTAAAAAGGATTCTAGTGTTACGATCGTATATACTATTGGAGCCTACTCTTTAATTTCTAACTAGACGACGATTGAAAAAAAATGATCACATCATACGAAAAGTCACGTGCTTTATCAGCGACACGATTGATTTAAAAACTAAACGAATAGAAAAGCTAGTTAGCGCTCATATCTTGGCTAGGGCGTCTGATCGTCAGTAGGTTCCAATTTCTACAGCTAAGCCCTAATCACCTTAAACGTAGCCCCACTACTGCGGCACACAGAGGCTTTTTTTGTTGTATTTGTTTTGTTATATTATTTTTACATGCTGCCAAGTGGTAGTGTTCGCGTTCGTGTGACCTGTAAAATTACTAGCATAGAGGTATTAGGTTTTAGGTCCTGAGTTCAAGTCCCGGTAAGAGCAGATATTTGTGTGATGAGCGCGAATATTTGTTCCTGAGTCTTGGATGTTTTCTATTTATTTAAGTATGTATTTCTCTATATAAGTTTGTTTATAGTTGTCTAGTACCCATATTACAAGCCTAGAGCTTAGTTTGGTACTAGGTCAATTTGTGTGACATTGTCCTGTGATTTATTATTATTATTATTTTATTATTATTCCACCTTAGTCCTGAGGATTGACAATGCATTTGCGGTCTTAGGATTGTAGTCTCGAGAGTGCAAATGTCTATGGGTCACAGATCAAGTGTTTTTTTTTTTTTTTTTTTATTTGGACTACCGTTTAGGAAATATTGAACATGAAAAGAGTAATTTTCGCTAGATTGACGTAGTAATAATAGTGGAATTAATGCCTAATGGCTTATTCTTGTCATGAAAACGTTATTTTTTTAACAAGACTCATACATTAAAAACTTAAAATGCATTGATTCTCAAACTTTTTTGAACCAACATGACACATGTTACAAGTCATACATCTTAATTTAGATTCAACACAAGCTTAATAACCATATAGAGCTTACGGAACCCTCGCAAATAAGAAATACATCAAAAGCACTTACCTGTTATGAAAGTATTGTGAAAAGAATAACCTGTTTGTTATTAAATGATGTGGAAGGAATCGGTCTCGCAAGCAGAATTTATTATGGCTTAAGCCACGAATTTTCTTCAATAATGTAATGTTAAGACGTATCGACATTATCTTTCCTTGAAAATTGTATCTTATATTTTATAAGAGAAAGTTTCAATTTCTCGGCGGTGTATTCTTAACGTAATTGATGTACGCTAAAAGAAGGCAATTTTTTTTTTAAATGTTAGTCTTTAAACTGTTTAGACTTAAGACTAATATCTTTTCGATTTAAAAAATAACGAGTTGTTTAAATAGGATTGACTTAAGTTACGCCACTACAACAAAACTTAAGTTTGCTCATTTGTGTATTTTTAGTGATAAGGGATAATAAAGCGCGCCGTTTTTAAACAGTAATCAAAAATTTATCAACCATTACAATTTATACATTGAGTTGATATGAAATTCATTTATTTATTTTGGTTTACTTTTACATGTAAGAAATTGTGTTTTTCTATTGATATATAAAAATTGAAATACAAAAAATAATTTACCAATCGTAGATATCAGATTTTTTTGGTAATCCAAACAAATAAAACGTAACATAAAATTCAAAGTCACCTGTCAGAATTTTATCTGCCAATTTCAAAAGCCACTAAAACTAAAAGGCTCTCTTTTATTTTTGTCAAAAAAAGCTCACCTGGCACGATCAAAAGCAGTATCCGTTGCAATCCCAAAGTAATTTAAAAAGAAAAAACAACTGTCACGAAAGGTTTTCCCGCCAACGGTTTGAACATGGAACACGTTTGGTTCGCTCCGTAGCTCGCGCGATACTGGCCGGTGAGAGAAATGAGGAAGAGGGATGCTGACGCTACGTGGAAATAAACATCCTATAGAGTTACTTGTAATTGCTAGATTTTCTAGTTTGGTTGCCGGCTATTAATTTAACACTTGCCAACTTTTATTAAATCGGTATCAGACTAAATAAAAAACACAAAACTATTATTAAAAATTATTCAATTTTTCGTTTAAGTATTTTTTTGTACTCGTTGATGTTCATTTGGTGAGACACAAGAATACCTATTATACCTATTAGTCGAGATGGTTTTAAAATGTCGTCTACGTAGTAAAAATATGATAAAAAAAACTGCCGGCAAACATACACTTTAAAATAATTCACGGCTTCCATTTAGATACCTATAATGAATATTGTTGACTTTGTTCTGCAAAACATGCAGTAACCACATTTTCATGCGTGCGCCAGAGTTCATATAAAATTGCAAATTAGATTATTGGAACTCCGAAAACGTGTCTCATACCATTTAACATCATAATGATCACTCTTCATAATCAATATTAATACACCTGTTTATTTTCAGGATTTAAAAGATGTCTAACTGGTAAATAAGGTCAAGTTAGGTTAGGTCTGTCCAACGGTAAACGTTTGGTTAACGTCCTAAAATCAGAACATAACCAATATTAACTCGTTATTTGAATAAAAATTCGAAACACCAATTTTATATGAGTCAATATGGACCCGAACCATAAACCTTACCTTATACCGGGCAAGCACAAACCGGTTTGGTCGGCGAGAGATAACGAAAGACTCAGTGCAATGTTTTTCTTACATATGTAGTTTATAATTTTAGTTGTAATGATTTGTAATGTATAATGCATAATGGATATAATATAAGTAACTTAAGTAGAACACTCTTATGTACCTATTTAATTCTAGCTGTCGTGGAATGGCGCATCGCGACAAACAGGGCCTCTATTCAACTGCGTTGTAACGATATCGCGTTTGACGTGTTTTAGAATCGTTTATGTCACAGTCGCCATTATTGTAAATGACATAAGAGTTATCAAAACGCTGACAATACGAAATAACCTCAAGGACGATATCGTTATTACCGTGTTGAATCCCAGCCCAGTGGGGCTAGACGAGTTGCATTCGATAATCGTTAGCGATTATTTTTCGATAGACAAATGTATGGAATTGACGTAAGCCACTGAGATAGTCACGTGTTACTATCTCGGTGCCTTACGTCAATTCCATACATTTTTCAATCGAAATACAATCGCTTACGATTGTCGAATGCAACTTGTCTAACCCCGCTGATTATGGTTTAATGGTGCAGTTCTATAATGATTTCAAATAAAAAAAAAAACATTAAATTTAAAACATCAACACTCGTTTATCGCAAGCCAACCGCATTTGGCACCCGTCACAGAGTAATAAATTTCCGAAGATCTGATTTTCGATACCGCGGTCTAACAGTTTGGGAAGCGCGCGTTTTGCTTAGATGGCACCGTTTGTCAAAGTAAATAGTCGTGTTTGGAGTGTTCTGCTACCGTGATAGATGTTTTACGGATAAGCTAGTTTTTTATGCTGTCGGTTTTTTTTTATAAGGATGAAAGTAGTTTATTATTGTAGCCGGGAAGTTAACAGTTGCTGGGCGAATATGTGTTAGCGCGTAATAAAAGTATGAGTCTAGATCTCCCACACAATAGCAAAGGTGAAATAATTTTTAGTGGTGGTAGGACCCTTACCTGTGCAGAGTCCGACCGGATTGCCACCACCATCTTATCCATTAGCCACCCGCCAAGCAACTGTACGCATTGTTGTGTTCTGGTGTGGGGATAAGACAACCGGTGAAATTATTAGCATAGAGGCATTCCATCTTAGTCCTCAGGGTTGGCAACGCATTTGAGGTCTTAAGATTATAGTCTTGAGAATTCAAATGTCTTTGGGTCTTAGATTTTACTTACCATCAGGTGGCCTGAGTACTCGTGTGCCTTCTCCTTAACATAAAAAAAAATCATCACACTTGCTCGGAAAGGGTGTTATTACACGCAGGCGTATAGAGCAGTTATAGCCGATTTACCTCCCGTGGGTGTCATGGATTTATGGATCTTCTCACTGCAACATAGCAGCTGCTACGCTAATTCTAACTACGGCGTAGCTATTTCGTAGCGCTACGAGATTGCTCTATAATGTTACGTACAGTCGGCTAAATACTAAAAATCTAAAAAATATCTTCAATGTAAGCGCATATAACGAATTTAAAAGAAAAACTATCGTGACTGAGTAGTCATCATCGGTTCTTGAGATAAAGGCGATTAAAGTGTTTATACGTAGTAAAATCATCTAAGAGGGTACCAAATTACTTTAAATAGAAAAGGGTGATGGGCAATTTTGTATGGACCCCGTCCCCCCCTCCAACAGTAACGGGCTGCAGGTCTATATGTTCATTAGGACCCAATAAAAGACAAAATACTTATCTTCGTAGCAAAATCAATGGGAATTTTTTAATGAAAACAAAGGGCCAGGCAAGGCAAATCATCTACATACGTGTGCATTTTCAAACAAATTCCATAGTTCCATACGATAAGATTATGATTTTTCAAGAAAACCCCATACATATGGTGATCGTCGCCATAGAAAAAATACATCATATTGCCAAGATCTATAAACTGGCACATGTTTCATCACTGTTGGTGGGTGGGGACATTTTTACCCATCGTCCTTTGTTCATAACTACTTGTTGCTTTTTGTGTTTTTAGAACTTAACGGCTTCCAAACCGTACAATGAGCATCTTCTTTACAAGCTTTATAGGGTTCTGGTAGTTGAACTAGGAACCCTTATAGTATCCGCAGCCTAGCTCAGAGACTCTTAGTACTAGAAAGCTGTAATTTGGCATAAATATACAATATTAGTTACGCGAACAAAGTAATAAAATCAAATCTTGTATATTTTTTTATCAGTTTTAAATATTGCGGGTTTATTAAACCAATTTTCGATTAAGGTATCCGTTTATGAAATATCAAGCTTTAAAGCGCAAATTTTTGTTAGAGTCAAGTGTCCCCCTCCCCCCAAAAAAAACTAAAATGAAAGCGTAACGAATTTATAGGAAAACTATTTTGACTAAGTAGACATCATTGGTTACTGAGATACAGGCGATTAAAGTGTTTATACCTACTAAAGTTATCTAAGATGGCACCAAATTACTTTAACCCTTAACTTGGCAGTGTGCCCCGAAGGATACATACCATAATGTTCATTTTTTTTTCGGTTCGAAATCAAATAGGGTTTGAATTCACGACTTTTTAATTTGTTGCCTATTTAAGGGTTAAATATAAAATTAGTTATTACTTGCTGTTTTTTATGTTTTGTAGTACTTAAGGGCTTCGGAATACTACCACTGAGCATGGTCCGACATGCTCTTGCCCGGTTTTTTTATTCACCTGCTGTGTATGTTTGGATCAAATTCATCATCATCATTAAATTTAAGAGCCAGGCTCTTGTCGGTGGAGTGATTGCCACTTTTCTCTATCCTGTGCCAGCCTTTTCACCTCCTGATACGACACGATATTCGCCTTCTGTCTTATTTGGTTAAAGTATGTGAGCCTAAAAAGTAAGTAAGTAAGTGTGTAAGTATGTGATCAAATTATGCAAGGAATATTTGAACTACTTCCCGGAGACTGATTGAGCTGAAACTTGGTATACCCATGTAATTTCGATGGCAATACAATAATATGGCACCATCGAGCTGGTCTGACGAAGGAGTCGGAAGGTGGTGACAGGATCTCCGCTATACTTAAAGTAGACCCACCGAGTTGGGACTCATTAGATTGGTCTTGATTTGGAGTAAAAGACTTTGCAAAAAGAAATACAGTCGGCAACAAAAGCTTCTCCTAAAAAAAATTTTTTTTGACGGACTTTTTTTTTGTTTTCATTTAATGTGGGTATTTTTGTGTTGCCTTTTGACTTTTATTATTATTAATGCTTCTTTCTTTACTGACCTCGTTATAATTGTTTATTGCATGTTATTATGATGATCCTTCGTTGTGATATTCTTACGTAAGATGTCATTGAAATATAAATTAATAATTAAAAATTTCATATTTTTAATGATGTTTTATTATTTATATCAAATAAAAATTTCTGACGCTCTCAATGTAATAACTTAAATATAATTTGATATGCTGTGCAATTTACACTGTGACTTTATATTGGAAAATAAAATTTGAATTTGAATTTAATACTAATTTTATTTCAGTAAATATCCTGGGACTTCTCGTTTGATGTATAACTTCTATTACCTTTATGTTTAACTGACGCAACTTTTAATTGAGTAAAGCCTCAGAAGGAAAGTTTTCAATCGATTGCGAACACCAAGTTATTATTATGTTTATGTTCGAATATTTAGTTTTATAACTTATATACGCTATCCATAAACGGGATAACAGGAGTTCCATGATTCTACTTGATTAATTGATTAAACCACATAGTAAAAGATACATATATATATAACATCACGCCTTTATTCCCAGAGCGGGGTAGGCAGAGCTACAGAAATACCAACAACTCTAAAAATACTTGTAGATAATTCTACTAGCTTCCGCCCGCAACTTTGTCCGCGTGGAATAGTTACTTTGGGCTAACGCTAACTTTAACCCGTGACTTCCTTTACGTAAAACACTCCCGATTTTAAAACATTTTTCATTGGTGCTCCTGTCCTATTGGTCTTAGCGTGATGATATATAGCCTATTGCCTTTCTCGATAAATATAGGCTATCTAACTCAGAACAAACAAACAAGTGGTGGTAGGACCCTGTGCAGGGTCCATCCGGATTGCTACCACCATCTTATCCATTAACCACCCGCCAAGCAGTAGTGTTCGCGTTGTTGTGTTCCGGTGTGGGGATGGGACAACCGGTGAAGTTACTAGCATAGTGGCATTCCATCTTAGTCCTCAGGGTTGGCAACGCATTTGAGGTCTTAGGATTATAGTCTTGAGAATTCAAATGTCTATGGGTCTCAGATTCCACTTACCATCAGGTGGCCTGAGTGTTCGTGTCCCTTCTCCTTAACATAAAAAAATAAAAAAATGATTTAAAAGGGCGAAATTGTCTCTGTAAGGGATATTATTCTGTAATATTATAAGTATAGATAATCACATTTTGCACAATCAGGCCAAGAAGTTTTACTCATGTATTAGTGACAAGTTGCAAGCAGGTTGTGTTTGACTACGGAACCCTAAAAATATAAGTGCCTGCCAAATTTTGACGACACGCTGGCCTAGTTGGGAGTGACCCTGCCTCTGAAGCCGGTGGTGTGATGAGCACGAGTATTTGTTCCTGAGTCTTGGTTTTTTTCTATGTATTTAAGTATTTATTTCTCTATCTAAGTAAGTTTATCGTTGTCTAGTACCCATAGTACAAGCCTAGAGCTAGTTTGTGACTAGGTCAATTTGTGTAACATTGTCCCGTGTTTTTTTTTAATATGTGTTCCAAATTTCAGCCCTTTCCACTAACGGAAACTGGTTCAAAATTGACCTGTAAGATTTGAAACGGACAACTTACAAATACATACGAACAGTACGGGTTAAATAAAAGCTTGTAAAAATTAAATTAAATGTGTTTTTATGGCTTTCTAGCTTGACCTCAACGATCTCTGTATCTCTTGAACCGTGACAGTACGGTAATTGGGCAGTTTTGTAATTCTATGCGAATCCGACTCGCACTTGGATGTTTTTTTTACGTTAAACCTATAGTTTTAACCTTTTCAACGCCATCAACAGATATTTCCGTCACGGTTGACAGCGCAAAATAGACCTGAGTATCTATGAGGCAAAGTTGACATTCGCTCTGGTTTTATTTTTGACATAGCGTTGAAAAGGTTAACATAACCAAAACTAAACAAAACGATAACACCCGCTATCCTTGACCTACTTCAGTTGAGTTAATTTATCTCCCACAATCACCCTGTACCGTCAACCACACAACTTTTGATTCCTAATTCATGAAAACATTAAGAACTTCTCTTCAAACTTAAATTGACTTCCCTTGTACAGAATGCCACGTTAATTTTTCCGGTTTGAAATAAACACGGAAACTTGTAGGATGATTTATGTCGTTGTAATACGGATCTTTTTGGGTTGTCAGTAAATTTGACCGGTTATTTATGTTTGTTTGTTTTTTGTGAAACATTTTCAATGGCATTGACAAATATTCTTGTGATGGATTTGTAATATTTGACGTTAGACACTTTCTTGTGAAGCTTGTGACGTTTGAATGACGTTAGGAAATATTGGGTTTGAGATGAAATTTGAATTTGTGAATGAATTAGTTATTCCGTTCGCGTAAGTTAACTTTGTAACTAAAGTAATTATTCTAACTCTGAGGTGGAATACGTTATCAGTCTTAATTACGGATAGATTTAATATGAAATCAATATGCGCTACTTAGTTAGTCTTTGTACGGTTTGTTTTTAAAAACTTTTGAAATCCGCGATTTGGTACTTGTCTTTTAAATGTTGTAGGTTTTAAGTTAGTAGATCATAGATCGGGTGAAGGAGTTTTTATATTTGCAAAAAAACATATTTCCAATATCATCGGCCATGCTGCAATACTACGTTCTATGTAATTCTCCTTGTAAGTATGTTTATCAATGTCTAGTATCCATAGTATAGTTTACTGTTGTTTAATTTATAATTATACTTGTATATTTTTTTGTTTATCATTTTTAATATATGCTTATATTTCTACATATTTTTGTTATTTTTAACTTTGTGTGTGTCGTAGGTACGTTAAGCCATCCCTTATTCTTATTTATCTTTCGATCACTCAAAGGTTGAGTGGAAGAGATCCCTTACAGAGATAATTTCGCCTTTTTACATCATTTTTTTATTTTTTTATGTTAAGGAGAAGGGACACGAACACTCAGGCCACCTGATGGTAAGTGGAATCTGAGACCCATAGACATTTGAATTCTCAAGACTATAATCCTAAGACCTCAAATGCGTTGCCAACCCTGAGGACGAAGATGGAATGCCTCTATGCTAGTAATTTCATCGGTTGTCTTATCCCCACACCGGAACACAACAATGCGAACACTGTTGCTTGGCGGGTGGTTAAAAGATAAGATGGTGGTAGCGATCCCGACGGACCCTGCACAGGGTCCTACCACCACTCCATTTTTAACCGACTTAAAAAAGGAGGAGGTTCTCAATTCGGTTTTTTTTTGTTTTGTTACCTCATAACTCCGATGTTTATGAACCGATTCGTTTTTTTTTTTCGATTGCATGTTATTTCAGATAGGTACCATTTTGTTATAATGAAGATCTGATGGTGGAATCTTGGAGAAATCGAGGGAATTCCTGAAATATTACAGGAAAACATAATAATATAACGATTTTAGTATTTTTAGTGACAAGTCTAGTTGTGTTACTGTTTCTTACCACACAGCTTAACATCTTAGGAAATGATAAATACATACATACAAGTGAATAGCTTAGTTAGGGGCTAAATTTTTATGTAAGATTGTCCAATGTTTTTTTTTTTATTGATATCCGTCCCTTCAGCACAATATCTGCACTCAACATCCTTCTGCCCTTTTTATACACTAGGTAGGGTTGGCACAACATGTTTCCTTGTCCCACTCTCCTCTATCCGCTGTTAACTCCGTACTCGCACATTTCATACACATTATATCCATCACATTCATACTCATCAAGACAACCGGTGAAATTACTAGCATAGAGGCATTCCATCTTAGTCCTCAGGGTTGGCAGCGCATTTGAGGTCTTAGGATTATAATCTTGAGAATTCAAATGTCTATGGGTCTTAGATTTCACTTACCATCAGGTGGCCTGAGTGCTCGTGTGCCTTCTCCTTAACATAAAAAAAAAAAAAAAACACTCTTCTATTCATGTTTCCTTGGTCCCTCCTCATTACATGTCCATACTACAACTTTCAAGCTTCCTCTAATATTATTCATCATCATGAAGCCAATCAATATTCTGCACTATCAACTAAATATCGCACCTTCGGTAGAACAAGGGCAAAATATACAATGTGACTAAAGAGGCAATTATGCCCTTGTACACTACAACAAAGGGCACAATGTACAATGTGACTAAAGGGGCAATTGTGCCCTTGTTCTACCAAAGGTGCGATATTTGATTTGCGCTAGACGAGATCCAACTGCGGCCAAACTTTGCTATGAACATCTCCGATACGACGCACTGTATTACAGATATAAAGAGGTGAGCAATTGAAATAGGCTTGAAGAGCTCCGTCGGGAACTTTACCTCGAGTACAAGCTGTAGGGGAGCGGTTAAAAGTTATTTTAAAGCAAACTGGTCTGCCGCAGCGGAACCTGACAGATGCTGTACTATAAAAAACATCGAAATATAACTTTGTCAGTTTATTCCTTGTTAATCGTGGTCTTTCGAAATTTCTAGAACAAAGTAATAACATAACATCACGCCATCACTCCCAGAGTGGGGCAGGCAGAGCTACAGAAATACCAACAACTCCAAAAAGACATGTTATTAACCACATTTTGCACAAGTAGGCTGAGATAATTACTAGTGTATTAGTGACCGGTTGCAAGCCCATCGCCTTGGAACAAAGTGTATCCTAAAAATTGAGGAATACTATTATGCTTAGGCAAAGAAAAGTGTGTGTGCGTGTTGTGATTGCTACAAGAGTTTATGCGTGATTGAAACACAAACATCAATACAAATAAACAGTGTTATTTCAAAGAAAAAATTATTCATATTTTTAAACGTTTCAAGTAATTATAAGGCTCCAGTCACAGTTTCCAGGTCTTTTAAATTAACACCTACGGCAATAAAATCCGCCATGCTGTATTTTTTTTATTAAAGTAAGTATGATCTGAGACCCATATAAATCTAAAATCTTAGGACTGAAATCCTAAAACTGCAAATAATAACAATATTGTAGTCACAATTTTAAAACTAAATCAACCACGCAGTTCACTGATGTATTTTTGATAAATTTGATCAACCTTTTAATAACGTCATTTCGTGATAATGTACACTCGCGAACAAACATGCAATACCGTCTCAGCTAAATATTTGATTTGCGCGAGATGAGATTTAACTCCAGGCGAATTATGAGCGTTTTCGATGCGAGCATACTATAATGGAGACGGCACGATGGACTAAGAAAATTATAAAACACCGTATTCATGTTTTCTTGCTACTGATTATAATTGTGATACATTTTAGAGGTAGAACTTAAGCCCTGTATATTTTAAAACCGCTGTTATGTTTTATTTTAATACGTATGATCTAGCAGATAACGTGTTAGCCTACTTGGAAGTGACGCGTCACGGGTTCGAATGCCGGTACGGGCAATTATATGTGTGCGAAAAACAAACGCTTTTTTTTTTAAATGAGAAGGCACAAGAGCACTCAGGCCACGTGATGGTAAGTGGAATCTGAGACCCATAGACATTCGAATTCTCAAAACTATAATCCTAAGACCTCAAATGCGTTGCCAACCCTGAGGACTAAGATGGAACGCCTCTATGCTAGTAATTTTCTTATATTTATGAAGCTATAACAGCTATTAAAATGTAATTGTAGTCGGTTGATTTATTACAGAATATAACGGTGCATTTTCCTAAAAAAAAGTTTGATAATTATGAGGGAACATAATAAAAGAAACGTTTGTTCCATTGCTAAAACGCTATAACATACGAGCGTCAAAGGTGTGATAATAGTGCAAACCCTAAAAAATAATGAAAAAGTTATAAAACTAGTGTTAGTTAAGCCGCACGGAACCCCTAGGTGCGCAAAATCCACTAACACATGAGCAGATTTTATTTTATTTTCTTAAATAAATCTTATAATATCGTAGTCTATCGTCACAAACAAGAACTTTATAATACTTTCAAGAATTATTTCATTTTCATAGTCCTAATATTGAAGTAGATAATTGTAAAAAAGTCCTCATCTCATTACTTCGCATAAAATATAGGTTGTTAAAATCCATCAAGCCAAACATATATTACATACACATATACAACAAATACACCACACATAATAATACATTTAGTACTATCCTCTACTTGTCTCAGGTTGGCCCAATGGTTGACTACTATTGTGCATTTTTTTTTCTTTTTTTGTATGATAGGCACGGCACGCATTTGACCTCGATCTCACCTGATAAAAAGTGACGCCGAAGATTTTGCATGCTTACCTAGATAATGCCTATTCACCCTCGACTTGAAACGTTCAGATTTTAGTTTGCAAGAAAAACGTCACCTGGAATAATAAAAATAAATATACTTGAAAACACGACACGCTAGCCTAGTTGGTAGTGATAGTGATGCACGAGTATTTATTCCTAAGTCTTGGAAGTTTTCTATGTATTTAAGTATATATTTCTCTGTATAAGTAAGTTTATCGTTGTCTAGTACCCATAGTACAAGCCTAGAGCTTAGTTTGGGGCTAGGTCAATTTGTGTGACATTGTCCTGTGATATTTGTGTTATTTTATTTTAAATACAACCCGTGTGGTTGCCGGGTTAGAATAGTGCCACTCCATGTCTTCCCGTGGATGTCGTAAGAGGCGACTAAGGGAATATGGGCTTGTAGAACTGTTAGGCAATGGGCTTGCAACCTGTCACTAATATAATAGTAAACTTCTTGGCCTGATTGTGCAAAATGTGGTTACAGAATTATCAACAAGTCTTTTTAGAGTTGTTATTTTGTAGTTCTGCCTACCCCATTCTGGGAATGAAGGCGTGATGCTATGTATGTATTTTAAATGTCTCCCTTTAGACGCAGTTGGGTAAAATCAACCATGTATTTACCTCTAATGTTTGTATAAATTTTCCATCCAGTGAGTAAGGGCCTTTCGCCAAGCCGAGACGGAGCACATTATTACATTTCCCATTACCGCCGTACGTGATAAATTTTAGTTTGATTCCATCTGTCTGGCTCTAAATGAATACATCAATGCCGACTGTCGCAAATTGGAATGATACGGAATTAGCAGAGCGGAACATAAATATAAACTAAAATGTTTCTGAACGTCTCTCGAATCTGATTTGTGATTTTTAGGGTTCCGTAGTCAAACTGGGAACCCTTATAGTTTCCATGTCCGTCCGTCCGTCCGTCCGCAGCCTATCTCACAGAGTCTTATTACTAGAAAGCAGTAATTTGTCATGAATATACATAATAATATTAGTCACGCCAACAAAGTGGTAAAATATTATATCACGACTAAGTAGACATCATTGGTTCTTGAGATACAGGCGATTATAGTGTTTATACCTACTAAAATCACCAATTGAATTTAAATAGAAAAATAGTTATTACTTGTTGATGTTTACATTTGTAGTACTTAACGGCTTCGGAACCCTACACTGAGCATGGTCCGACATGCTCTTGCCTGGTTTTTAAAACTAGCTTTTGATGTCGACTAAACATTTATCATATCTGATTATTGAGGCAAAATTAACGAGTTTGCGCTCCATCTAGTTTGAAATTAGCAAAGATCCTGTTAAGACCTTTTGACCCAAATCTTTGACAAATGCAACGTTTCGCAACCTATTCATTTGCCAGCCCGCTTTTTTTTCTTTAGCTACAAATATTTCAGGATTTTTATGAAACTAAATTAACCTAACCTAGGTTCTACACGATGGTCCTGAAATAAATCCAGAATTAGTTACAGTTTCTGAAAAAAAACGCGTCTTGACAAATATGATATGTTTGTGAAACTTTGGTTGCGAAATTATAGGATCCCCTAATTTTTTTACATTGCTATGCACTTCATCTTATGGCGAGCGTAAAGGACAGAGTTATATAAATGCTCTTGTTCTCGCCGTAAATTCAACTGCATCGCTAGGTCATAAATTAATAGCCCCCAAGATACCATAATCCGTTGCAAGTGTGAAATGAACAAATGAACATAAATTCAAACGCTTCATTATAACTTAATCTAAATGGCCATTTATCCAAATACACATACATACATACATAAAGTCACGCCTTTATTCCCAGAGTGGGGTAGGCAGAGCTACAGAATTACCAACAACTCTAAAAAACTTGTTGATAATTCTGTAACCACATTTTGCACAAACAGGCTAAGATGTTTACCAGTGTATTTAGTGACAGGTTGCAAGCCCATCGCCTAACAGTACTACAAGCCCTTATTCCCTTAGTCGCCTCTTACGACATCCACTATTTATCCAATTTTTTAATTTCAATTACTAAACTTATTTGTATATAACTGCTAGTTGTTGCCCGTGACTCCGTCTGTGTAGGAATCCTCGAGTCTTTTGCAATATTGCGGAAAAAAAGTATCCTAAGTCCTTCCGCAAAACCTTACTTATATCCATGCCAAATTATATCGAAATCGATTCAGCGGTTTAGCCGTGAAAGAAGGACAAAACAAGCACACTTTCGCATTTATAATATTAGTATGGAAAACAAGGTCCTTACACCATTAAAAACGTTACCTTTGTTTTAAATATATCGATTTGGTAATCGATTCGATAGTTTATCGTCGTTAGCTTCCATCAGGATTGCGCCTCCATGTGAGATATCTAACGATGTTCAATTAACTGGAACTAATTAACGTTACGTAGATAACGAGCAATATGCGCTGTAGTACTGGGCCTCTATTCTACTGCGTTATAACGATGCGCGTTTGATAAGTTTTAGAATCGTTAATGTCACAGTCGTCATTATTGTAAATGACATAAGAGTTATCAAAACGTTGACAATACGGAAACACGTCAAAGACGATATCGTTATTACCGTGTAGAATCCTAGCCCTGGTTATGTACTAGCAAGTTATCCTTATCACGTAAGATTTAGTACAGTCGCCTACAAGATGTATCCACTCTTGTTTTTGATTACAATACAATAAGCATTTAACAAAGCATTAACGTTTCGTAGGGTCCGTCCGGATCACTACCGTCATTATCATCCACTAGCTTCCGCCCGCAACTTCGTGTGCGTATTAATCAGTTCCCGAGGGAATAGCGATATGAAAGGTAGCCTATGTCTTAATCCAAGGTATAAGCTGTTTTCATTTCAAATTTCACCAAAATCCATTCGGTAGTTTTTACGTGAAAGAGTAACAAACATCCATATTCACAAACTTTCGCATCTATAATATTAGTAGGATTAACATGGCGTCAATCAGGGCCTCTATTCAAATTGGTCAAACCACTTTGCCTTTTTTATTTATGTATTGTTTTAACTCGGCCACCATTACTGTCAAGAAAATGAGACCTATCAAAACGTTGACAATACAACAGGGCCTCTATTCTACTGCGTTATAACGATATCGCGTTTGACGGGTTTTAGAATCGTTTATGTCACAGTCGCCATTATTGTAAATGACATAAGAGTTATCAAGACGTTGACAATGCGGAAACACGTCACAGACGATATCGTTATTACCGTGTAGAATCCCAGCCCTGGTCAAAGACTTATTGTTCACTAGTATTGTTGTGTTCCGGTGTTGGTAAAACAACCGGTGAAATTACTAGGCTTTTCATTTTAGCTCTTAAGGTTGGCAATTAGTCTTTGGTTTCAGTCTTAAGACTAAGATGGACAGACGGACGGACATGGCAAAACTGTAAGGGTTCCTAGTTTGACTACGGAAGCCTAAAAGGATCCCATACCATTCTTGTAATCGGGCCCCGTTAACACCGTTTGGTTTGGGGTAATATTTATTAATAAATATATTAATATATTATTAATATTAATAAACATTTACCGCCAAGCAGCAGTATTCACATTAATGTGTTTCGGTGTGGAGATAAGAAAACCGGTGGAAATTAGCTTACTAGCACAGAAGCATTCCATGTTATTGAGGCAAAATTAACGAGTTTGCGCTCCATCTAGTTTGAAATTAGCAAAGATCCTGTTAAGACCTTTTGACCCAAATCTTTGACAAATGCAACGTTTCGCAACCTATTCATTTGCCAGCCCGCTTTTTTTTCTTTAGCTACAAATATTTCAGGATTTTTATGAAACTAAATTAACCTAACCTAGGTTCTACACGATGGTCCTGAAATAAATCCAGAATTAGTTACAGTTTCTGAAAAAAAACGCGTCTTGACAAATATGATATGTTTGTGAAACTTTGGTTGCGAAATTATAGGATCCCCTAATTTTTTTACATTGCTATGCACTTCATCTTATGGCGAGCGTAAAGGACAGAGTTATATAAATGCTCTTGTTCTCGCCGTAAATTCAACTGCATCGCTAGGTCATAAATTAATAGCCCCCAAGATACCATAATCCGTTGCAAGTGTGAAATGAACAAATGAACATAAATTCAAACGCTTCATTATAACTTAATCTAAATGGCCATTTATCCAAATACACATACATACATACATAAAGTCACGCCTTTATTCCCAGAGTGGGGTAGGCAGAGCTACAGAATTACCAACAACTCTAAAAAACTTGTTGATAATTCTGTAACCACATTTTGCACAAACAGGCTAAGATGTTTACCAGTGTATTTAGTGACAGGTTGCAAGCCCATCGCCTAACAGTACTACAAGCCCTTATTCCCTTAGTCGCCTCTTACGACATCCACTATTTATCCAATTTTTTAATTTCAATTACTAAACTTATTTGTATATAACTGCTAGTTGTTGCCCGTGACTCCGTCTGTGTAGGAATCCTCGAGTCTTTTGCAATATTGCGGAAAAAAAGTATCCTAAGTCCTTCCGCAAAACCTTACTTATATCCATGCCAAATTATATCGAAATCGATTCAGCGGTTTAGCCGTGAAAGAAGGACAAAACAAGCACACTTTCGCATTTATAATATTAGTATGGAAAACAAGGTCCTTACACCATTAAAAACGTTACCTTTGTTTTAAATATATCGATTTGGTAATCGATTCGATAGTTTATCGTCGTTAGCTTCCATCAGGATTGCGCCTCCATGTGAGATATCTAACGATGTTCAATTAACTGGAACTAATTAACGTTACGTAGATAACGAGCAATATGCGCTGTAGTACTGGGCCTCTATTCTACTGCGTTATAACGATGCGCGTTTGATAAGTTTTAGAATCGTTAATGTCACAGTCGTCATTATTGTAAATGACATAAGAGTTATCAAAACGTTGACAATACGGAAACACGTCAAAGACGATATCGTTATTACCGTGTAGAATCCTAGCCCTGGTTATGTACTAGCAAGTTATCCTTATCACGTAAGATTTAGTACAGTCGCCTACAAGATGTATCCACTCTTGTTTTTGATTACAATACAATAAGCATTTAACAAAGCATTAACGTTTCGTAGGGTCCGTCCGGATCACTACCGTCATTATCATCCACTAGCTTCCGCCCGCAACTTCGTGTGCGTATTAATCAGTTCCCGAGGGAATAGCGATATGAAAGGTAGCCTATGTCTTAATCCAAGGTATAAGCTGTTTTCATTTCAAATTTCACCAAAATCCATTCAGTAGTTTTTACGTGAAAGAGTAACAAACATCCATATTCACAAACTTTCGCATCTATAATATTAGTAGGATTAACATGGCGTCAATCAGGGCCTCTATTCAAATTGGTCAAACCACTTTGCCTTTTTTATTTATGTATTGTTTTAACTCGGCCACCATTACTGTCAAGAAAATGAGACCTATCAAAACGTTGACAATACAACAGGGCCTCTATTCTACTGCGTTATAACGATATCGCGTTTGACGGGTTTTAGAATCGTTTATGTCACAGTCGCCATTATTGTAAATGACATAAGAGTTATCAAGACGTTGACAATGCGGAAACACGTCACAGACGATATCGTTATTACCGTGTAGAATCCCAGCCCTGGTCAAAGACTTATTGTTCACTAGTATTGTTGTGTTCCGGTGTTGGTAAAACAACCGGTGAAATTACTAGGCTTTTCATTTTAGCTCTTAAGGTTGGCAATTAGTCTTTGGTTTCAGTCTTAAGACTAAGATGGACAGACGGACGGACATGGCAAAACTGTAAGGGTTCCTAGTTTGACTACGGAAGCCTAAAAGGATCCCATACCATTCTTGTAATCGGGCCCCGTTGACACCGTTTGGTTTGGGGTAATATTTATTAATAAATATATTAATATATTATTAATATTAATAAACATTTACCGCCAAGCAGCAGTATTCACATTAATGTGTTTCGGTGTGGAGATAAGAAAACCGGTGGAAATTAGCTTACTAGCACAGAAGCATTCCATGTTAGTCCCTGGGTTGGCTACTCATTTGCGGTCTTAAGATTGCAGTCTTTAGATTTTAGTCTTGAGAATTCAAATGACTGTGGGCCAGATCCCACTTAGCATCAGGTGGAATGTGCGCTCGTGTGCCTACTCCTTTGCCATAGAAAAAATATTTATAGATTCACCAGAAACGCATTATGCCTATTTATTGGAAAGCACGCTAATAACCACGTCATTTAATATATTTTTAATTTCAGTTCTCAAAATACTTTAGAATTCTGTGCAAATTACAAACTTTGCTCAAACACCGTGGACAGATGCAGACAGGCACATTTATTATTAGAGGAAATTTTCTCTCCCTAAATATGAAAAAAAGACAAAGAAAAAAGCCTCGAGCGGAACAGTGATAGCCAGCAACCGCAGACTTCCTTCCTTGTCACACAGGAGAAAGAGTCAGAAGACTTGGTAGAAATAATTCTCTGGGAAAAAAGGAGACGAGTTTTTCCCAAGTTCTTTGTGTGCGCAGTCATTATAATACATTACGCCTTCATTCATAGAGGTAGGCAGAGCTACAGAAATACATGTCCGTGAAGTTAGCAGAGCATTTTCATTCCACGTAAATAAAAAAAAATATGTATAACGGCATTAAACCTGTACAAATTGTATGTAGAACTATATAACTCTGTTGTATGATACCAAAATACCTTTTGCTTTTAAATTTTCAGAAACATGTTATGCTATGTGCGTGAAGTTAGCAGAACATTCTCTTGTAAAAGCACGTTTAATTTTTTCGGCTTAATCGCCAGAACTATGTTTAGAAAGTATCAGGAACTATAGAACTATTCTGCATGCCAAAAGAACTTCGTTTTTTTTTTTTGTTTTGCTGGAAAATGCATTCCTGAGTACGATTTGTATGCTCAAGTTTGAAAAAAGAACGAGTATTTTTTTTTTGTTGTAAAAACCAATAATTATTTATTTTCTACTGTAATTTTATTCTATATTTAGCACGACAGCGCGTAATAAGCAGACACGAAAACTCGATTTAAACAGGCGAAGAACTTAATAATATATTCATGAATTACAAATCAAAGTTGGCGTCCGCGGTACCGCGTTATGGAAAATACAGATGCTATTTACTTGGCGCTGTAGTTGAAGGCTATGTGTGTAAAAAATATTCCGTCAAAACTTTAATTCTTGGGACACAAGGACAAGATTCTGTTACCTACTTACTCAGTTCAGTTTAGTTCAGTTTATTAATTGCTTTCATGGGTACAATGGTGTTTAAGGTACAATTTTGTTCTGCCATGAAACCCTGTCGGGCACTACAATATTATTATGCTTAACTAATACTAGGCTTAGCTATACCTACCTACCTACCTACCTACCTACCACCTACTCTACTCTACTTTCTACTTATCTACTTTTCTTTCCTTTTTTTTTTTTTACTTTTTTTTTTCTTTTTTTTTTTTCTTTTTTTTCTTTTTTTCTTTTCTTTTTTTTTCTTTTTTTTACTTTTTTTTTCTCCTTTTTTTTGAAGTAAAAGCATTATAACAAATGGGATATCATATCATATGAAAGAGCTGCATCGGAAGGTTTAAAAAAAATCGTTTTGTTTCAGATTAGTGTCCGTAAACGTACAAATATGACCTTTATTTTTCCCTGACAAGAACCCTATTGTGGTTATGAGTATAAGTAGCATACTTATTGACCTTTTCAACCAAATACAATCCTTACAATCCTTTGAACATGCAACCTCACCCCTTAAAGGTCCCTCTTAAGCTATAAGAGAGGATTATCTTTTACGATTCCTCAGAATCGGCACCAAATCTCACAGATTAGTGAGAAATATACGGAAGTAATAAGGGCAGTATCCATTCATTTATTATTTCTGATAAAAATGAAACTACCCATGGCGATGAAAGTTTTCAATGCCAAGAAACATCTATTTAAAGCTAGAATATCGAATAACCACACGATGGTTGCCGGGTTAGAACAGTATCACTCCATACCTACCCGTGGATGTCGTAAGAGGCAACTAAGGGAATAGACGCTTGTACTGTTAAGCGATGGGCTTGCAACCTGTCAATAATACACTGGTGAACATCTTAGCTTACTTGTGCAAAATGTGGTAACAGAATCATCAACAAATCTTTTAAAAGTTGTTGGTATTTCTGTAGCTCTGCCTACTCCACTCTAGGAATTATCGTGTTGTTATGTATGTATGTAATATCAAGCAAATACAGAAAAGGCTTCTTAAGTTGCATATCTGGAGCATAACTCTATAAAATAAATAAATAAATATCACGGGACAATCACAAAATCACACAAATTGACCTAGTCCCAAACTAAGCTCTAGGCGTACTATGGGTACTAGACAACGATAAACATACTTAGATAGAGAAATAAATACTTAAATACATAGAAATTATCCTAGACTCAGGAACGAATACTCGTGCTCATCACACAAATATCTGTCCTTACCGGGATTTGAATCTGGGACCGCTGGCTTCGGAGGCAGGGTCACTCCCAACTAGGGCAGTGTCGTCAAAAAAGCTCTATACGTCAGTGAAACGTTTACTACGACTGAGCGGGATCAAGAAAGACTGGATGCCTTCAAAATGTGGTGCTGGAGACTAATTAAAAGAATTAGCCGGAAAGAAAAGAAGACGACTGAGGAATTTCTCAGCATAGGGAAAAGATATTGCAGACAATAGAAAATAGACGAAGAGGAAGACTGAGAAAAAGATACCTAGGCTAATTTAGGGTTAAATAGGCGTCGTGCAATGTAGAGGGTCCATCCAGATCGCTACCACCATCTTATCCATTACCCACACGCCAAGCAACACTGTATTCCGGTGTGGGAATAAGACAACTGGTGAAATTACTAGCATAGAGGCATTCCATCTTAGTCCTCATGGTTAGCAACTCATTTGAGGTGTTAGGATTATATTTTTGTGGATTCAAATGTTTATGGGTCTCAGATTCCACTTACCATCAGGTGGCCTGAGTGCTCGTGTGCCTTCTCCTTATCATAAAAAGTACAATATTAAAAAGAAGGCTCGGAATAGGAAATAATGGAAATTACTGCACCTACAAAAGTAATTAAAAATGTTTTTGGGTTTAAAATTAAAAAGTGGGATTTTCTTTATCGTGACAAATACCAAACAAACATGAAATGCCTGACATTGAAATGTACATTCGCTTCGCCTTAACTGATAAAAGATATTCCCGATAAGCAGGTAAGGAGGGCCGTTTGAGCCTCACTTCGCATTCACAAAGAAAAGATTACTCCAACGTTTGATCTGAGAAAAATATATTTCGCCGTCTTTCGCCGTCGCCGAAATTTCAACAGCTTAAGATGTTATATTCACGGGATTTTTTGTGAGCATTATTGTATTCGTAACAATTGATTACAGATTGTCGAGTTTTTGCTTAATCTGAATATTATGCAAGGAATCAATACACAGTAGGTGGGGGACACGACTCAAATAAAAACTAGCGCTTTAAAGCTTAATATTTCATAAAAAAAAATTGCCTTGATCAAAAAATTGTTGTCGCAAATCCACGATATTTTTGAAAGGCCTGTCCAACGACTCCCCACACTATGGGGTAGACATGAAAAAAAAACATTACCCTAAAAAAAATATTATTCATTTTATTGTACCGCTTTGTTTGCATGTGACTAATATGTATAGTCATGCTAAATTACAGCTTTCTAGTACTAAGAGTCTCTGCGCTAGGCTGCGGACGGACGGAGGAACGGAAATAGCGAAACTATAAGTTATAAGCTAGTTTGACTACGGAACCCTAAAAATACAAAAAGAACAGCATCACTACTTTATTATATATTGTTTTAGACAGGTTATTGTATTGTTTTTAACCCGACCGATATTATTGTCAAGTTAATAAGAGTTAACAAGATATTAATCTTCTGCGCGTGACTTGGTCCACGTAAACCATCCCACGGGGACGGTGTTTTTCTTTTGCAATAAACTAATCTTTTGTTTGAAGCTAGGCTGTGCTAGTTTCATTTCAAATTTCATTTAATTCTGTTCAACCGTTTCAGCTCGAACGAAAAACATACTTGGGTCATACACACTCTTAAAAACAAAAGTTGTCTCTCCTGTGGTCAATAGTTAAGAGCTGCATATAAGTTACGTTTTTATATGATAGGTCTAAAGCAGTCCTGACGGCGTTTTTGCGGGAATGGGCTTAGCCAAAATATTTGGCCTTAAAACTTTCGGTGTGTCCACAGGAAAGACGGTAACCTTAATTCTGTGTATGACCCACGTACACACACGCACACAATATATTTTATGTGTAACTAATACCTCCTTAAATAAATGTATCGAAAAACTAATCACCCTGTTTGTCGAGTTAACCCTCAAAATGTAAATGACCCATTCCATTTATTGGAAACCATTATCTAGACGCTGACTTCGACACTTTGACATATCCCGACGGCACTCTAGGGAGTGTCCCGAGTGTCGCCGCCACTCGCGACACCGATGAGATCGTTTACATTCTCTCGGTGTTACTAAGTGTTCCAATGGCACCTAGGAGAGTACGCGTTTTGGGTAGTTGACTGGTTGTTTTAGAATAGGCTTATATACAGTACTGGGTCTTTATTCTACTGCATAAAACACAGTCACAGTCACCATTATTGCATATGACACAAGAGTTAACAAAACGTTGACAATACGGAAACATGTCAAATAGAATATTGTTATTACTAGACCCCGTACATTTGGTGCCTTTGACACAAAATCGACGTCACAGTGCATATAGGCTGATTTAAATTAGTTTTATCATAATCATTTATTACGTACATGTCAATTTCCTTAGTTAATCTTTATAAAGATTAAAAATAAGCGAAGATATACAAAATGTCTAATTGATTTTCACCGGCAAATCACGTCATCGGATTGTCGTGCCGGATCGCCGAGCCCTCAGCACGCTCCATTCATTTTGTATCGGCGCGGTTGCGGCATATGACGTCGTTGGCGTCGGGGGCACGCAAAGTTGCAGCCGACCGTGGCGTTCAAAAGGTTAATTAATTTAAGACCGTCTTCCACCTACGCAGCCATTTAATTATTATGTAAACTGAAATAGTTATATGTATGTATTTTTCCATGTTTTACATTGACAGGTTTTAGAAAATTAAATATCAATTTGGTAACTCTAACGGTAGTGTTATAATTTTATAAAACAACCTGCTGTATGTGAAATTACGTCACTTTTACATCAGCGGCACCAAACGTGCGGGGTCTGGTTATTACCGTGTAGAATCCCAGCCCTGTATTACTGTTTTGCCCGCATGGTTGCCGGGTTAGACTAGTGCCACTCCATGTCTTCCCGTGATGTCGTAAGAGGCGACTAAGGGAATAAAGGCTTGTAGTACTGTAAGGCGATGGGCTTGCAATCTGTCACTAATACACTGGTAAACGTGTGGTATGAGAATCAAGAAGTCTTTTTAGAGCTGTTGGTATTTCTGTAGCTCTACCTACTCCACTCTGGGAATGAAGGCGTGATGTTATGTATGAATGTCGTATGTATTAGAATAAAAATGGGTTAAGAGAGCGACCACGCCCACGCGTAAAATACGTTGACGTTGCGTAAACAAAAGAACGTGTCATACTAATTACATATGGCGTCAATTTTGACGGACCGTAATTTACGCACCGTAAAACTCCTGTGTGGTCGCTCCCTTATTCGTTCAAAAGTTAATTAACTGTATATAATGATCGCATCTCAGAAAACAATAATTTCAAAATGGCTGAAACTATGGAGTCTTGTGAACTTAAGGACTAAGGTGGAATGCCTCTATGCTAGTAATTTCACCGGTAATCTTACCCAATGTATTAAATTAGTATATAACAACGGACCAAAACGATATTTATCTTCTTCTTGTTTTTTTAACTGATTAGGTGACGGCTGAGTAATGTTAAGTCAATTTGTTTGTCTATCATTCATAATAATCGATTATTGTAATAATTTCGGGACGAGGACGTTTCTGGCGGACTTCAAACGCGCCCTATTTACTAAAATTTCCATTTGTCGTTAAAATTATGGAGATTTCTGTTATTTTGTGTTCATCGATTTATATCTAATGGAAGAGGCAGTTTCTTTTACGTAATGCTTTGTGTTACGGTTCGTGGAACCGCACTAACACTTCGCCGCGTCCCTACGAGCAGATAGTGTGGCAACACTATCTCGACCAATCACGGGCGTCGTCAAGGCCTTCCGCCTACCATACTAAGCTTGCTGTCAACTAACGAGCATCAAAAAAGGGCAACAGCTCTCTTCATTGTAAAAAGTATCTGTTACAACCTTATAGTAATAAACTACGTGCTAAAACTCAAGATCTACATCATTTCCTTCGCCATCACCTCAACATATGGTGAAACCCGACGTGATCTGGAATTATCGCCGAAAATCAACATCGAGCAACATCACCGGCACGTGTCGTCGCATGCGCAACAAAGGAAAATCGGGACAAATTACAACAATCCAAGGTTCGAAGACATCGAGACTTCAACAGTAAATGCAGCAAGTGGAAAGCGCAGGAAGTATCGGTATATTTCGACATTTTCGACAGTCTGAACGCTCATAAGTTAAGTACGCCCAGTTTCAGTATACCTATCTTTCTAGCCTACGACGATCACGAATTCATGACTGCATCTTCATTGTTCCTTCTTTCTACCTGTGTGTTTGTTTGCGCGATATTCTTTGGTTTGCGCGTTACTAACGGTCGCATGTTAGCACGACTTTGTCCTTCGCGACAACATGACATGTCTTGGGTATCCTTCCAGATTGCATATCTTATTGGAGTCAGATAGCTACAATTTCATTTACGCCGTACAATAATGCGATATACATCATGATAAACGACAGCTATAAATATTTCATCTTCGCCGTACAATAATGCGATGATATTAATTACTAATTTTCTTTCAAGCTTATTTCAATAACACCGTACAATAACGTGTCTTAACTTTGTGTCTAATAACTAAAATTTCCTTGCAAGATTAATGCACAACATAGGAAAGTAATGTTCTAAGGTCTTTGAACCCTAGGTTGGCTTCTTGCTGTAAAAGCAAGCAACCTACATCTAAATAGCGAGTGAAACATTCTTGCCCTTTAATTAACAACACAGTTAAAGTCAAATATTCACTGGATTAACTTAAACATTCCAGCGCAGTGGGCTAACCCACTTGGATCCCACCGAGATACTGCTGCTGCTGGTGTCAGCTGGCTATCTGCATGCACACCCGCATCTTCGCGAGGACAATGGCTTCACTGCATGCGGACAGCTGATCTGAGTTTGTCGCTTGTAAACATACAGCGGCCAGTCTGGTTTGAGTTCAATTTTATTAAGTGCAACTATTCAATTCATTTTCGAGTGTGTTTTTTTTTTTTTTTTTTTTTTTTTACATAATATCAATATGGAAGATTTAAAAACTTTAGTTCGCAAACGTGGTGCAATTAAGAGTAGAGTAACAATATTCGAAAAATACATAATAACTATAAAACTTATACCATCCAGCAACTTCACCAAGCAAACTCTTAGCGAACTTCAGTTGAAGTCAACTCGCCTTCAAGAGCTGCTCGGTGAATTTGACAATATTCAAAACAAAATTGAATGCATATGTGATAACTTAGACGAACAAATAACAGAAAGAGATAAAATAGAAGAGGAGTTCATAACCCTAATTTCATTGGCACAATCAATAATTGAGGAACACCAACTGCCTATTGAGGCAGCTCGCTCTTCCTCAAGCGCAGGGCATACTAGTGTTAAAAATAAAGGCTCAGTCGAATCTGGTACATCACATCATGTCAAGTGTAACATTAAATTGCCAACCATTCAGTTGCCAGTTTTTGATGGAAGTTATTTAAAGTGGATGGAATTTCGCGACACCTTTGATTCATTAATAAACCATAATGATTCCATTCCAGCTATAAATAAGTTCCACTACCTGCGTTCTTCATTAGAGGGTGGAGCCTCGGTAGTGATCAAATCTTTAGAGTTCACATCAAGTAATTATCAAGTAGCATGGGAACTACTATGCGAGCGTTATAACAATGATAGAATTTTAATAAACAACCATGTTAAATCAATGTTTAACTTTGAAGCTATAACAAAGGAATCTCACAAGTCTCTAAGGTACATGATTGATTATTATTCTAAAAATTTGCGTGCTTTAAGTACACTTAAGGAGCCCACGCAGCATTGGGACACTTTAGTTATTTATATGATGTCATCAAAACTAGATGGCGCCACTAGTAGGAAGTGGGAAGAAAACAAAAATAACTTGAAATCATCACCATGTCTTAATGATTTCTTACAATTCTTGCGCAACCGTGCTGACGTTTTAGAAACGATACAATATAATACCCAAAAAAGTGACAAACAGTCATATGTTAAAGAAAATTATCCCAAACAGGTTAGGACTTTACTTAGTTCAACAAATTACAACAATATTAATTGCGTGTTTTGCAAACAAAAACATTTTAATCATGAGTGTGCTAAGTTCAAGGAACTGTCAGTGGATGTCAGGCAAAGTGAAGTTTCAAAGAACAATTTATGCAAAAATTGCCTACGCCCTGGCCATCACCACTCACGCTGCCGGCTTGGTCCCTGTAAGCTTTGCAAAGGAAAACACAATTCATTGTTGCATATAAATACGCCAGTACGCACTAGTGACACCACACAACCTAGTGATTATAACAATGGGGCTAGTAACCATGTAACAGCCACACCAGCATCGCTGTCATCATTTTTACCATGTCAAGTTCTGCTCTGTACAGCAGAGGTGCTTATTAATACTGGCAGCAATGAGATTGTCTGTGCAAAGGCTTTATTAGACAGCGGAAGCCAGTCTTCTTTCTTGACTGAAGGTTTAAAACAAAAACTAAATCTTGTTACTTATCAAAGAAACCCTGTGTCAATATCTGGTATTAATGATTCTAGATCTAGTACAGCAGAAATGTGTAACATACAAATCAAGTCTCGTGTCAGTTCCTACACAGCAAACGTGTCATGTCTCGTCATTCCAAAGATAACTTCACTACTGCCTAGTGTAGAAGTTGACACATCTCAATTCAAAATACCAAATAATATACAACTAGCGGATCCTAGTTTCTTCCGGCCCTCCGAAGTACAAATATTGTTGGGGGCTGACATCTTTTGGGACATAGTCAATTCCGAGCAAATTAAATTGGGACGAAACAAACCCACATTGCAAGAGTCAAAGTTAGGTTGGCTTGTAGCAGGCCCGACTGGTGGTAGCTCTAGTTCTACCACCCATTGCCATTTCTCACAAGAAATTCGTGACACATTAAGTAAATTTTGGGAAATTGAAGACATCCCGTCTCAACAAAAAATGCTTACTATTGAAGAAGAATTTTGCGAAACTCATTTTGTTGAAACAACTAAACGTTTGTCTAACGGTAGATTTTCAGTGTTACTGCCTCTGCGCGAGTCTCCAGAGGATGTCTTAGGCGATTCATATGAAATCGCGAAACGGCGTTTTTACAATTTAGAGCAAAGATTATCAAAAAATAATATGAAAAGTAACTATACGGAATTTATTCATGAATATGAGCGCCTGGGACATCTTGTTGAGATTCAAAGGCCACATTTTGGCTACTACATCCCACACCATGCTGTACTACGCGAGAATAGCGAGACAACGAAGCTTCGTGTCGTCTTTGACGCATCCTGTAAGAGTAAAAGTAATGTCTCTTTAAACGACATACAGATGGTGGGGCCTGTGGTCCAAGATGACTTGCTGTCTATTTTGTTGCGCTTTCGGCAGCATACATATGTAGTCACGGGGGACGTTGAGAAGATGTACCGCCAGGTTATGGTAAATGAATCTCAACGTCACCTGCAATTGATACTTTGGAGAGACGAGGAGTCGGAGCCACTAAAAACGTTACAATTAAATACAATAACTTATGGCACAGCGGCAGCTTCATTCATGAGTACTAGATGTTTAGTGCAGCTGGCCGACGAGTGCACGGATGAAACAATTGCTAATACAATTAGGCATGATTTTTATGTAGATGACCTTACTACAGGTTCCGATTCTAAGGCGGCTTTAACATCTACAATTAAAGGCGTAATTGACAAATTAAATGAAGCTTGCTTCCCACTAAGAAAATTTCGTACAAATACAACCGACATATTTGACGACATGCCTATTACAAATCAGGAACAAGACTTTTGCAAACAATCAACCATATTAGGCTTAAAATGGTCTCCAGCAAGCGATACTTTGCAATTTAACACAGAATTTAACGATGTTTCCAAAGTAACAAAGCGGAGCATTTTGTCAAGCTCATGTAAGATCTTTGACCCGTTAGGTATTCTGTCCGCCTGTACAATATTTCACAAAATACTTTTACAAAAGTTATGGCTTACAAAACTAAATTGGGATGACACCGTGCCCGACAATCTTGCGACATCATGGCACGAATTCATCCACGAATCTCGATATTTTACCGAGTTACAAATACCACGTCACGCGCTCTGTCCATCACCTAAAACTATAGAAATTCACTGCTTCACCGACGCTTCAAAGGACGCTTATGCTGCATGTCTATATTTAAAATCCATTGACAAACATGAAAACACTTCCATTCATCTTTTATGCGCTAAGGCCAAAGTTGCTCCTTTGAAGCCGGAGATGACAATACCACGTCTAGAGTTAATGGGAGCATTATTAGGTGCTCGGTTGCACACGAAGGTGAAGCAGGCCTTGAGAATCAACATCTCCAGGTCAGTATTCTGGACGGATTCTACCATTGTACTGGGCTGGTTGCAGACCCAGCCAAAGACTCTAAAAACATTTGTGTGCAATCGAATCGACGAAATTAGAGGGATGACAGACAAAAATGCGTGGCGCCATGTTCCAACAAATTTAAACCCAGCTGATCTAGCTTCGAGGGGGGTCAAACCAAGTCATATTGTTAACAATAAATTGTGGTGGTCAGGACCCTGTTTTCTACCAAACCCAGAAACAGAATGGCCTATTGCCAAATCCGGTGAGACTTATTTGCCAGAGACTGTTACTCGTAGTCTTACCATGCAATGTAATGAGGGTTTTGTACTATTTAACAAACATTCCAAGCTACATACATTGCAAAGGGTATTTGCATACGTTCTACGTTTCATAAATAACTGCAAAAAGGATAATACTAAATTGAATGGTGATTTAGGTGTCAATAAACTAAGGAATAGTTTGACAATGTTAGCTAAGATTGCGCAAATAGAATCATTTGAAAAGGACATAATTTCACTTAAAACTAATAAAACTCTGCACCGCAAATCTAAAATACTCGATCTTAATCCATTTTTTGATGATCAAGGCATACTTCGCGTAGGAGGACGTATTGACAACGCGCCGCATTGTCCCTATGAACAACGGCATCCTATATTAATCGACAGTAAACATATATTAACGAAACTTATATTTGAAGCAGAACATCTTCGTCAGCTTCACTGCGGTCCTCAACAACTCTTAAACACGGTGCGAGAACGCTTCTGGGCTACAGGTGGTAGAACCTTGGCCACAAGTACAGTGAACAAATGCATCAGATGTCAACGCTTTAAAGCTAATTTAGTAAGGCCTATAATGGGAGACTTGCCTACTCCTCGCGTCACTCCGGCTCCACCCTTTGAAACATGCGGTACCGATTTTGCCGGACCTTTCTTAATTGCCAACAAAAAGGGCCGTGGAGCCAAGACATCCAAATGTTACTTGTGCGTCTTTGTCTGTTTTTCGACAAAGGCCGTACACCTTGAGGTCGTAAGTGACCTCAGCACAAACGGCTTCATCATGTCTTTACGTAGGTTTGTCGCCCGTCGTGGCAAGCCACACAGTATATATTGCGACAATGGAAAAAACTTTGTAGGTGCCAAAAATGAATTGAATAGAATGCTAAAAACGTGTAGGCAACAAATCACACAGTCCGCATGCGATGAAGGTATTGTCTTTCACTTTTCACCAGCATACGCACCTAATTTCGGTGGGATATGGGAAGCTAGCGTTAAATCGGCTAAGTATCATTTAAAACGAATCGCAGGCAATACAAGCTTAACTTTTGAAGAATTAACCACACTTTTCACACAGATAGAGGCAGTCATGAATTCGCGTCCTTTAACGCCTCTATCGGCGGCTCCTTCAGACTTAAATCCTTTGACACCCGGGCACTTTCTTATTGGGCGTTCGTTGACTTCCTTGCCGTCTCCTGTCGCCGAAAAGGTCACTGTGAACCGATTTCAACAAATACAGCGATTGCAACAACACTTTTGGTCACGATGGACAAAGGATTATTTAAGCACCCTGCAACAACGAGTGAAGTGGAAGACCAATCAAGGAAAATTGAAGAAAGACGACTTGGTATTAATCATCGACGACCAATTACCCCCAATGAAGTGGAAATTGGGAAGAGTAGTCTGTCTATACCCTGGCCAGGACGGACAAGTAAGGGTCGTCAAGCTAAAAACGAAGACCGGCATAATCAAGAGAGCGGTGTGCAAGTTGGCACCGCTAGAAGGCGTTTGATAATCCCTTGAAAGCTACCCTTTCAAGAGGGGGGAGTATGTTACGGTTCGTGGAACCGCACTAACACTTCGCCGCGTCCCTACGAGCAGATAGTGTGGCAACACTATCTCGACCAATCACGGGCGTCGTCAAGGCCTTCCGCCTACCATACTAAGCTTGCTGTCAACTAACGAGCATCAAAAAAGGGCAACAGCTCTCTTCATTGTAAAAAGTATCTGTTACAACCTTA
Organism: Acleris holmiana; assembly: GCA_949316455.1. Lineage (NCBI taxonomy): Eukaryota > Metazoa > Arthropoda > Insecta > Lepidoptera > Tortricidae > Acleris > Acleris holmiana. The sequence goes on from OX438785.1 coordinate 10,845,546, forward strand.
TAGTAATAAACTACGTGCTAAAACTCAAGATCTACATCATTTCCTTCGCCATCACCTCAACACTTTGTTTAAAAAAAACGTTTAATTACCTACAAGCTTTTGTAACGTCGTCTATACATACAGCGTGTCCTTAGATTACGTGCATAAACGAATGGGGATTAAACAAGATGCGATTTCACCAACATTTTTTTTTTTTTTTTAAGTTGTAAATAATATTGATTGCTTCAACCCTATCGGAAAGAAGTGAAATATCTCGCCTCATATAAGGTCTATTGAAATTAAATAAATGCTTTTTTACTCCTAGAGCATTTCATCTGTCAATCAACAACGAAAAAATACGCTAAAGAAATCAATATAATACCATATTTTCATTGTAATAAAACAATACTTGCAAGCTTACGTTTTTTTTATAAAATAATACTAAGTTACTTAAATAATAAATAATTTATAAAGGTTTTCTCGTTGACGACGATACGGTAACATTATTGACTAGATAGAGAATGGTTATTATATTATAATAAATTATGCCATTTAGAGGTAAGTTTAAGTACCTATGTATGTATATAGATGTATAAATATGTATTACTGAATCCATTTAGGAGTGTATTTCAATGTAAAATATTATGAAGGTCTTATTGGTTAATAGTTTATTTTAAAAGTCTAAATGAATTCGAACACCTTTATGCACAACTTTTCACTTTTCTCAATGGGTCCAGGATTACCTATTTGGAAGGGATCCCTTAAAGGGTTAAGTTGGCCTTTCTAAATATTTTATAACTATTAATTGTCTACTTTTTGTTTATATTTTGTACAATAAGGTTACATACAAATTTTATTCATAGGCCCCAATGAAACTATGTCAAAGTGATGGTTTATTTCAAATCTTAATAAATTTCCTACAATTTTAATTATTACGTCACTTAATTATTACGACATAGTTCTATAATAGCCTATGCATCAAATTGGTTGAATGTAAGTACATAAAATCTGTGTCAATTGAAATTGGCAAAAATGTAAACTTGTACATTTAAAGATAACGTGAGTTTCCAAGAATGTAAGGTATTGTATTACGTGCTTTAAACATTAAAATAACTTTTAAGTATATGTTGTTTTAAATAAAAATCGCTTAGTGGATATTTGAGTTCATGTGTCAAACAATACTAATTTGTTCACATCTTCGCCAATTTCAATTAACACTATACAAACAGACGGTAAACTATAAATGTTCACGCCTTTCTAACAAAGTTTAAAGCCACACTGACCACCACGGTGAAACTTTATATCCCTGTGATGTTTGCCGAAGTGAGAATTGAAAATTAATGGCGCTCGATTCTATGCCATTTTCCGATCGCCGCCATTGTTCGCATTGCGATCACGTCGCTAAATAGATACCAGCTTCAGTAATAGAAATAGGAGAATAATATAAACATAAATGAATAAACGGAAGCCAATCCATCTGGGCCTCAATTCTAATGGTTAATACCATTTGCCTTTGGTAAAACCATATTACCTTTGACATGTATTGTCACCGATTGCTCTTAATTACTTGACAGTAATGGCGTCGAGTTAAAAATAATACGATAACACATCGAAATCACTATGCTTCTATTCAGTAGAATGCCCTCTGCCAGGGGTTACGTTAGTTTCACCAAAAAACTTTTTGCCAAACTGATTTATTTCCCGTACACATAATTTGACCTGACAGGGCCTCTATTCAACTGCGTTATAACGATATCGTATTAGACCTGTTTCCGTATTGTCAACGTTTTCATAACTCTTATGTCATTTACAATAATGGCGACTGTGACATAAACGATTCCAAAACACGTCAAACACGATATCGTTCGAGGCCCTGAATTATTTCCGAAACTGTAAATATTTCAGTATTTTATAAAACAAACCAAACCTAACTTATAGGGTTCTACACCATGGTCTTGAAATAAATTTGAAATATTTTTTGGTGAAATTAAAGGCTCTCCCTAAAATTATGTATCTTTCTGATGGTGAAATAGGTTCCGTACCCAAATAGTAACAACGGTATACTATTCCTAAGGCTGTATCTTTTAAACCGTAACAGGTATAGGCTTGTGTAGCTGGCTTTGGTAGCTGTAGGCTTCTATCTTAGCATTTGAGGTCTTAGGATTGTAGTCTTGAGAATTCAAATGTCTACGGGTCTCAGATTCCACTTACCATCAGGTGGCCTGAGTGCTCGTGTGTGTGTCTCCTTGACGTAAAACCATAAAAAAATAAATGACAAATTACCGCGCAAACGAATATTACCAAAATCATTAATTTTCAACGCCACGGAGTCTCATTAACATGTAACTAGATTGGATACGTGACTTCGCTGAATTAATAAGAAATGGATATACTCAACCAAAGGCTATCGGATAATTTGGTATGAACATTTAATAGCACTAACTTAGGTATTTTTAGAAAAATATAACTTAGAACTGTGCTAAATTATGACATCTAATGAGATCCCATGAACACGGGAATTTTAAAAAAAACCTGGTATTAAATATGACCACATACAAGTGATACTTTTCATGTTTTTAGAATAGGTGGTTGCCGGGATAGAATAGTGCCACTCCATATCTTCCCGTGGATGTCGTAACAGGCGACCAAGGGAATAAAGGCTTGTAGTACTGTAAAGCCATGGGCTTGGAACCGGTTACTAATACACTGGTACACTTCTTGGCCTGATTGTGCAAAATATAGTTACAGAATTCTTAACGAGACTTTTTAGAGTTGTTAGTATTACTGTAGCTCTGCCTATCCCACTGTGAATCAAGGCGTGATATTACGTATGTATATTTTAATAGTTAAGGTGACCTCTAATAAAATGTACGTAGGTACATCATAAATTAAACGCGTTTAATAATATCAGAACCAAGATATTAAAGAAAGGAGAAATATAATAAGCACCAAGGTTATGTACTGTTCCATGTTCTGCTTTAACTTTTTTTAATTTTTGGTGTTCAATAAAGAGTATTTGTATTGTATTGTATTGTATTGTTATCTTTGAAACCCAAATTCAAACAACGACCACCAAATTAACTTGCCCTTGTGGACCAAAATTTAGTAAATGACTACCAAATGTTAGCGAGCAAAATTACAAGAATGCTTTGATTTGAAATAAGTTGTCTCATTTCAGTGCCTTTAAGTCTATCACCGGACCAAATTCGGTAAATGACTAACAAAACTTAGCGAACAAATTTAGTCACTATTACCACCTAAATAAACTACTGATTTCTGTTAAATATTGGCATATAACCAAATAAAGTGTAATAGCGCTAAATTTGTTAGACTAGCGGTTTAGTAACAGCTCCACCCTTTGACACCTCTCTCCAATCAGACCCTGAATGAGTCGTGTGCTAGTGATTGCGTTGGATGCTTACTTTAAGAGGTTAATTATAGTACTACGAGTAATAACTAGCCAAGTGGAGTTAGACTTGCGCACGGAGGGTTCCGTACCATTATCTTTACAACATTAGACACTACCTATATTATATTTAGTTATATTTAGTTCCACTTGTTCAGGTGTTTGTCAACCACGTTGTCTGTATTAAGAAAAAAATGGCACAAAAGTCACGTTTGTTGTATGGGAGCTCTCCTTAATGTATATTATTTAAATTTAATTATTTATTATTAATGTGAATACATATAAGTACAACTAAATATTATGTTCATATTTCAACCTCTTGCCGTAATTTATATCGAGCATAAGACGGTAAAAATATCACGTGTAAAATGTCGCAGTTAAAACAATAAATAAATTTCAGTGGTAATCTGATTCTTACATACATTTACCTATAAGATAAGATAAGATATTTTTATTGACATAAAATAGGCACAAATTGAATTAAAGTCCCTGATTTCTGAGCTAGGTCGGATAAATCTGTGTTGCAGAAATCAGTGTCCTCTCCCATAATATACGAGTTACATAATGACGACACGCTACCCTAGTTAGGAGTGACCCTGCCTTCGAAGCTAGGGGTCCTGGGTTCAAATCCCGGTAAGGGCAGATATTTATGTAATGAGCACGAGTATTTGTTCCTGAGTCTTGGATGTTTTCTATGTATTTAAGTATATATTTCTCTATATAAGTAAGTTTATCGTTGTCTAGTACCCATAGTACAAGCCTAGAGCTTAGTTTGGGACTAGGTCAATTTGTGTGACATTGTCCTGTGATTTATTATTATTTAATGACCTATACTCCCAAACTAAGCCCTAGGCTTGTATTTTCGGTACTAACTATGGGTGGTAACAATAAACATACTTACATAAAAGAATAAATAACTAAATAGATATGGGTTATTGGTTTTTTTTTATAATTTCTACTGTGATGAACTCGGTGAACTCCCAGTACAGAGTAATGTGAAAATAAGATGAATCACGAATCTGATGAAACGCGACCAAGATGCATTGCAAAAATTACTTTAAGCGAATACGATGACTCGCTGATGAAACGCGACTAAGAAGAAATGCGAAAATGATGACATAAGAATACGATGAATCGTGAATTTGACGTAACGCAACCGTGATGAAAAGTGAAACAGATGAATCGCATAACCCAATAGATATGATACTTTCAAGACTGAAAAGCAAATACTCGCGATAATCACACAAATCTTTGCCCATATTAGAAATTGAACCCAGAACCGCTAGCTTCGTGAACAAGGTTACAGACTACGCTACACGCCTCGTCATAGACAACCCATCAATCAATTGATTGTTTCCGTTACACAGGTTGTGCTCACTATTCAAAAACACGTGCCCCGTTTTGATTAATATCATTCCCCTGTATATACAAACCCACCAATCTATTAATTTACAAATTGAACTATTCCTCAGCGGCAAGGCACTGTGAACCGTGATTACTATTAATACGGTATATGGTGTTACGATTACGTTGACATCTTGGTTACCAGAATGGTCCCGTGTCAGTCCCCTGTCAAGATATCGCTGTACAGGTGTCAACTCAGACAGCGGTTGGGAACTGATTGCTAGAAGTGTTCTTAATAATTCAGATAAGCTATTGAATTATACAATGGGTGATGTACAAACGCTTAGAGAAATTATTCAAAGATACAGGATGATTTTAAAATGATGAGCATAATGCACATTTTCCAACGTATTTATTTGAACATTCGTGTAGTAAGTTTTTTAGTTTAGGGTTCATATATAAATTTACTAATTTAGTGCCCAATTCAAAGGACAGTGGGCAAAAATGTATGGAGCGTGGTACCCGCCCCAATGGACATAACTTATACATAAAGGTATATTTACGTAGAGCAAAGATAACCAGGGCGCATATCTCCATTTTGTGTTTCGATTTGTATGACCTATTCAGCGACACCACCATGATTGCCATTAAGCGGGTACCGAAATTCCCATTGTCCTTTGATAGCTTGTCTGTAGTTACTAAATTACTGCTGACCCCAAAGTCTTACAAAGTCTTATTCTTTGGTATGGAACCCTGGTAGTCATAAAATCTGATTTCAGATTTATAAGGGATATATGAACTTTAACGTAGTTTCCTTACATATTACGTTTGCTGTCAGCGCCCTTTCCATAAACGTGAACATGAAATTTAGTTCAGTTTATTGTCTACTGTTCATTAATCATTCCCATTGAAATGTCAGGTGCATAGATAATTCCTCGTTAGAAACTGCCTGTATAAACGTAAAATTATGTTTATGTGCTTGTTACAGGATGTGTTTATTTTGGTTACAATTTTGTAGGTGTCATGCGATCACCCTATTCCAAAAAATATGTATGTATGTAATAATAATATATAAGTAAAAATATTTATTATTTTATTTCAGGGAATAACTTTCATATCATGGGATAATAAATACAATACAGTCATAAGAGCAAACAGTAACATCACGCATTCGTTCCCAGAGTGGAGGCGGAGCTACAGAAACACCAACAACTCCAAAAAATACTGTTTATAATTCTATAACCATATTTTGCACAACCATTTCATAAATTATCAGTCAAAATAAAAATATACATCAATTTGATCAATGTACTCATTCTAATTACTAGAATTGATACTTTGACTTGACAGAAGTACGTGGAGCTAACTCCAAGTGCTTCTGTAAACAGAAGACTAAAGTCCACAAGAGTAAATACTCTTTCACCGAACAATTGTCCTCGCATGTGATGCCCATCGACTTATTTCTCTAATAAGTCCCAAAATGGGATTACAGAATTACCAACAAAAAGAGTTGTTGGTAATTCTGTAATCACATTTTGCACAAACAGGCTAAGTTGTTTATGTATTAGTGACAGGCTGCAAGCCCATCGCCTAACAGTACTAGGAGCCCTCATTCCTTTAGTCGCCTCTTACGACATCCACGGGAAGATATGGAGTGGCACTATTCTAACCCGGCAACCACACGGGGGAAATTATATTAACACTAATAAAACAAAATTTGACAACACAGACTTATCCTAATTATCCCCAACCCTGCATTATGGCTGGCCCAAACGTTCTCATTACACCGGCTGCATTGCAATGGAAACCTCTTGAACCAACCACGATCCAGAACGAGGATCCCCCCTCTGCACCGCGGTCGACGACTCAACTCCCTTAAAAGCTCCATTGCTTCTGAACCCCAAGGTCCCAAAGTTTCCACCGCGACCGGGACAAAATCGTACATCGGTTCTAAAGCAGAGTAATAACTAAGTTCAAAATAGTTTAACGACACGCTAGCCTAATTGGTAGTGACCCTGCCTTCGAAGCTAGAGGTCCTGGGTTCAAATCCCGGTAAGGGCAGATATTTGTGTGATGAGCAAGAGTATTAGTTCCTGAGTCTTGGAGGTTTTCTATGTATTGACGACACGCTAGCCTAGTTGGTAGTGACTCTGCCTTCGAAGCTAGGGGCCCTGGGTTCAAATCCTGGTAAGGGCAAATATTTGTGTGATGAGCACGAGTATTTGTTCCTGAGTCTTGAATGTTTTCTATGTATTTAAGTATTATATTTCTCTATGTAAGTAAGTTTATCAACATAGGTGGCGCCACTAGCGTCAACAGCAAAATTTAAACTGCTCGTTGGATTAAATATTATTTTATTGCATTTTTACATTTAAATAGCCTTAAAACCTAAACATTTATATTTCACTGTGTACCATTTACATCAAGACATATTATTATCAACATGGCACCGCCAAAATGCAAAACCAGTGGAAAAGAAGACGGGGACAAAAGGTTAGTGGACGTTATTTTAATTTTGGAAGAAGAAATAAAGGAAATGAAGGCAAAATTCATCAGCTGCTATGACCTAATATTGCTCCAAAAGCAAGAAATGACTTCACAGAGGCATCAAATTGAAGAACTTATACAAATTGTAAAAAATGTACCTGCAGACAAGCACGATCCACCACTGCACATTGCGCACGATATTCCTCACAGATTCCACTGCACCAATAATAATGTCTCCCTGAATGAATCCGGTCCCCGAGGTCTTGAATACTTAGGTAACACCACTAGCATTAATCACACTGGCCCTAAACAGCACAAGCCGCAAGTAGCCGATGAGCGTAACGCGATCAGCTGCGTTCCAAAGCCGACCACTTCGTCGACGCCGTCAGCAACGAAAGAGTCGGAGGCTGTCCCCAAGCTGCGTCGTGGGCGGCCGCGCCGAGCTGCTGCTCCACCTGTGCCTCAAGGCGATGTTGGTGCAGAAAAGCGGAGTGTGGCAGTCACGAATGATCCAGTGTCGCCAGTCTCCGCGGAGACGCCTTCTGCAGAGACGCCGACACTGATCGAAACACCGCGTGGGGCCCTCCGTGCCGCCGCGCCGCGTCACACAAGTCTACACGTTTTTAACCTCAACAAGGACACCTCCGTAGACGACGTCCTCCAACATGTCCAGTCCGTGATGAACGTGAAGAACGCACACTGCGAGCAACTAGTAGTCACTAGGGGATACTACTCGTCGTTCCGGCTCGACGTGCCCGCTGACCAGGTTAGCCTAGTACGGAACACCAAGCATTGGCCCGATGGCGTAACTATTAGATATTTCAATATCGTCGCTCCAAAAAACTCGACAAGTCCCGTCACAGAGTTCAAACCACGCTAGCCTCTACCTTTAAAATTATTCACCAAAATGTCCGCTCAATATGTGGTAAAACTGCGTTACTGGATTTGGTGTTGAGTGCTGAAAACCCGGATGTACTGGCCTGCAGCGAGACCTGGTGCAAGCAATCAGAGATTGAGCGAGTTAGGTTATGTGGGTACGAACTGGCAAATAGCTACTGCCGCACGCGCATCGCGCATGGCGGCGTTGCACTATTCACACGGGCTGATATTCAATATCGCCAGCGAAACGACTTGCAAAGCCTGGCTGTTCAATTTCATTTTGATTTTTCCGCTATTGAAATCTGTCAATCTAATTTAATTATTGTTGTTATGTATCGCACCGGTAATGGTGATTTTGACATTTATCTAGAAAATCTTGAAATATTGTTAGGTAGGCTTACAGATGAAAACAAAAGATTTATTTTAGTCGGCGACCAAAACGTAGATTTTCTTTCAGAAAATAGGTTACGAAGACGGGTGGACGAAACATTGAAAAGTTTTAACTGTAAAAACTGCATTCATTTTCCGACCCGTGTGTCTGCGCACAGCTCGAGCTCCATAGACTGCGGAGTTGTTCCCTGCGACCGCGGCGACGTCACGGCGGCGCCTCTGGACACCGTCGTGAGCGACCACAACGCTCAGCTGTTCACATTAGCCTTAATACCACCTAGCCGTGGCGAACAGAACTCTTTCATTCAAAAGAGATTATTTAAGGATGAATCTATATTTGCATTTAGTATTGACATTAATAATTATGATTGGAATTTTATTTACAATAATTCAATTGACATTAATCACAGATTTACCAAATTATTTAATATTATGACTCGTTACATTGAACTACATTTCCCAATTAAAAATATATTAATAAAAAAGAAAAAACATTTACCTTGGTTGACAGACACCCTCTCGCAATACATTCTAAATTATAATGATTTAACAGACATGAAACGTCAATACCCCGACAATGCTGTATTGACGGACTCCATTTCTCGCTATTCTTCACTTATTAGATCAGAAACGTTAACTGCACGTCAAAACTAATACCGAGAGGCGTATTATTGATAGCACGAATCCATCGAAAGAAATATGGCGTGTAGTCAGCGAGGAGGTATCCACTAAGAAAGGGAGTCATATTATTTCTTTAAATGATGCAAATGGTGTCAAGATACAACCTAGCAAAGTCCCGGAATGCCTCAACCAGCATTTTCTTACGGTCGCGTCAAAGTTTGTGGTGCAAATGGACAAATGTAGTAGTATGCGTTACCTCGAGAATTTCCTACGAGATGCCGATGTCCCTGACCTCGAGCTGCCCGCAGTCTCGCTCGCGGACCTGGACCGCGCGCTGCGCTCCATGCTGAAGGCGCGCGCCACGCTCGACGTGTACGACATGTCTCTGGACTTACTCCTGTGTGTCTGGCCAGTCATGTCGGGTTTATTGGTAGAACTTATAAATTGCATGTTCAACACTGGCGTATATCCCGACGTACTGAAAAGCACACGAGTGTGTCCAGTATATAAGGGAAAGGGAGAAAGGTGTTCTGTGGATAATTACAGACCCATAACTATAGTGCCCAATATTTCAAAAAATATTGAATCGATTTTGTCAAACTGTTTAATGCGGCATCTTGAGACAAATGACTTACTGACTGACAAACAATATGCTTACAGGTGCAACAGATCCACTACAGCGGCAGCCCGTGAAATCTACGACTGTATTGCTACAGCTCTAGACGACAAGTACAAAGTGGCAGGGATCTTTTGTGACTTGTCAAAAGCATTTGACATTATTGATAACGATTTGCTACTTGAGAAAATTAAGCGGTACGGCATTGGAGGGACAGGTTATGCATTGTTGGAATCCTTCTTAAGCAGCAGAAGGCAGACTGTTCAAGTAAAAATTGGGGGGAAAATCTTAAGATCGAAAGCAGGGAACGTAGAAGTTGGTATTCCGCAGGGGTCGGCGCTTGGAAATACCCTATTTTCAATATTTATCAATGACCTCCCATCCTCTGTCGCCGAAGGTCTTACGGTGCTGTTTGCCGACGACACCACGGTGGTCGTGAGCGCGTGCACCTACGAGCGACTTGAGCAGAGAATAGCTAGCGTATGCGCGCACCTTCACAAATGGTTCTCTGCGAATGGCCTCGTCCTCAATGCCACGAAGTCTAGCGTGATGATGTTCGCAGCCGGAAACACCGCTGCGATCCCGCCCTTCCAGAGCCCAATACCGCATTGCACGTCATCTTCTTTTCTCGGGTTTACATTAGATGCTAAGCTAAATTGGAAAAACCACGTGTCTAATCTGTGTGCGAAGCTTAGTAGTGCAGTATTTGCACTACGCAAGCTTAAACCAATGGTTTCTGAAAATGCACTGCTCCAAGTATATTTTGCTTATTTCCACTCCATTTTATCATATGGCACAATTCTTTGGGGTAACTCAGTAGACTCTAAACATGTTCTCACGTTGCAGAAAAGGGCTCTTCGTATACTGGCAGGTGTAAAACCGAGGCACTCGTGTAGGGAACTGTTTAAGAAATATGGAATAATGACGCACTATTCACAGTATGTTTTTGATGTAATAATGTATACTCGTCGCAACTTAAATCAATTTAAACGTGTGAACATCCCCGGCAGGGTCACCCGGCAAACGGGCCGCCTCCAGCGAGTGCCGCGGCGGTTGGCGCTGCTCGACAAAAACCCGCGCGTAATAGGGCCCGCTTTCTATGAGCGTCTACCCGCAGACGTAAAAAACGAATCTTCAGACGCAAAGTTTGGTCGCCGACTTAAAAATCTGCTATTGACGAAATCACTATATTCTGTCAAAGAATATAGTGACGACTAGATAATATATTGTTAATTTATTATTTTTACTACTTTAATTTATATTCTTAATTGTGACATTTAAATTTTATTGTATTTTTGGCATTTTCTGACTGTAGCATTTGAGCTATCTATATATTTTTTAGTGTTTTATTTCTATTTTAAAATTGAGTACTTTCTGCTTTTGTACACTTTGACATTATTTATTTTTACATTTTTATTTTTACTTTATTTTTTTACACTGACGATCTTATTGTGAATTCATTATAACTATGCGACATGTAATAATGTAATTTCCAATACGAAATAAATGACTACCTACCTACCTACCTATCGTTGTCTAGTACCCATAGTACAAGCCTAGAGCTTAGTTTGGGACTAGTTCAATTTGTGTGACATTGTCCTGTGATTTATTATTTATTATTTATTTATTTATTTAAGTGTAAGTTAATCGTTGTCTAGTACCCTTAGTACAAGCCTAGAGCTAAGTTTGGGACTAGGTCAATTTGTGTGACATTATCCTGTTTTTTTTTTTTTATTTAACTTATGTATTTCACCCCTGTTAAGGTGTAGTTCGAGTTATTTGTCTCACGCTCGCAGCAAAATCGAATTTTGCTTACATCATCAGCAAAACCTGCCTTTTTAGAGTTCCGTAGTCAAACCAGGAACCCTTAGAGTTTCGCCATAACCGTCCGTCCGCAGCCTAGCGCAGAGACTCTTAGTACTAGAAAGCTGTAATTTGGCACGAATGTGCATATTAGTCACGCCAGCAAATTAGTACAATAAAATGTAAAAAAAATGCTTTTAGTGTAGGGCAGGTGCCTGTGAAAAAAACTTAAATGAAAGCGCATTATAAAGAATTTAAAAGGAAAACACGACTAATTAGACATCATTGGTTCTTGAAACACAGGCGATTATAAATTGTCTATAACTACTAAAATTATCTAAGACGGCAGCAAATTACTTTATGAAAACTAGTTATTACTTGAAGATTTTTAAGTTTACGGCTTCGGAACGCTACACTGAGCATGGCCAGACGTGCTTTGCCCTGTTTTTAAGGTACTGAGGTGAAAAAATATTTTACCCACCTTTTAAGCAAAATTAGCGAAAAATACCGCTCATTTAAGCCGGCTCTGGCCGTCACGCCGTAAGCTACCTGTCACGCTTATCGGTGCTCGCAACTGTCAAACTTGCCGGGGGCCTGAGCGCCCCGTTAACTCCGAAGGCGGCTAACTGCATAGTTAAAGTAGACGTATTTTAAATCTAATGTAGTTATCAATAGAGTATATAATGCTTCGACTACTACATTGTAGTTAGCCGCCTTCTTTGGTATTACGGCAGCGGTGCTTTGTTTACGTGTTGGATGTAGACTTGTGTTGTATGAATAGACGTTGATAGCGCGGTCAGAAGTAGCTTTTTTTATGACAAGGAGAAGGCACGAGCACTCCTAATGGTAAGTAGAATCTGAGACCCATAAACATTCCACTTGAATCATGCTATCAACAATAAAAAACCGCATCAAAATCCGTTGCATAGTTTTAAAGATCTAAGCATGCATAGGGACAAACAGCAGTAAAAACATTGTTTATGGTCGACAAATGAACTGGTAAACGATGTAACAAAAATGAAATGTCCGTTTAATCTTTGGCATCAAACTCCATACTAAGAATTAAAATTTTTTTTTTCAAAAATTCTAAAATATTACATTTCCAGTCATTTCTTCACGATTTTTTAACAAAATAACACTCAAAGGTATAATATACCAAAAGTGATCTCAGTCCTTGAAACAACTAAACCAACAAACCTTAATAAATTTATCGATTAAAAGTTAAAACTGCGACTTTGTAATTTTTCAACGCCATACATTACTATCGCAATATTAAATACTTATTGCTATTGTAAATTTACTTTGATTTTGCAACTTGTACTGGGCCTCTATTCAGGTGCGTTAAAACGATATCGTGTTTGACACGTTTAAGAATCGTTTATGTCACAGTCGCCATTATTGTAAATGACAAGAGTTATCAAAACGTTGACAATACGGAAACAGGTCAAAAACGATATCGTTATAACGCAGTTGAATAGAGGCCCAGGCGTGTTAACCAATGCAAATAATGTATGAGTCAAAATGTCCTCTTTGAACAACTCTGAAACGCAGACGGTTAAAATATACCCATAAACAAACAAACGAAAGCTAGAATAAAGGCTCTTAACACAAACGTCGCTTTTGATTACTCCGCGGAACCCATTAAACCGCTTACTAAAACACCCTTAAAGCAAAATCTTGAAAACCCACCACCCCTACAGTAATCGTACTGTTCCATTGAATTCTAACTCGTGTCGTCCCAACTCGGTCCTTTCAGCTACAAGAAAAATAAAAGGAAATGATCGTTTCCATAATGCCTAAAGTTCCCTCACTTAGTGCAAAGTGGGACTCAATTTAGATAAAAGGTTTGAGACGTTTGTCTGAGCCCAGTTTTTAGCATTCAACCACTTGGGGACGATATACAAAATTATCCTGCATCTTACACCCTCTTAACTCCCCTGTTTAAGTCTCAATTTTGCAAGATATATAGCTGTAATATGTTTGCGGGCAGACTGCAAGTTTATCGGCAGATGGTTTGGTTCTTGTTGTAACAGTTTAAAGTTGCTTTTTGATTGTTGGAGGTGTATTAAGGATTTGGTGGTACCTCAGGGATATTGTTTCAATCGCTTTGGCATATTAAACGGTACGGTGCGGTGCATTAAAAAAGTCTGCGGGGCATTATCGGCTCTGTCTGTGGCGATAGTGTGGATTTCATCTTAAGTAGGTTGTTAAGTTTATTTATTCTCTGGGTGGATGAACAGAACGAGATATAATTCTGACACGAAGTTTAGAGTTAACTGTGCTGTGTGTTTAGTGGTGGTAGGACCCTGTGCATGGTCCGTCCAAAACGCTACCACCATATTATCCATTAACCACCCACCAAGCAACAGTGTTCACATTGTTGTGTTCCGGTGTGGGGATAAGACAACCTGTGAAATTACTAGCATAGAGGCATTCCATCTTAGTCCTCAGGGTTGGCAACGCATTAGAGGTCTTAGGATTATAGTCTTTTCATGTCTATGGGTGGCCTGAGCGCCCACTTACCACCAGGTGGCCTGAGCGCTCGTGTGCCTTCTCCTTAACAAAAAATAATAATGATATAGCTGTACGTCGAAGAATATCATATTTGCAAAATATGATATGTGCTAAATACGATATTTGCAAGACATGATATTTGCAGATAGTGGAATAAGGTTATAGAATCGTAGGTGGGTTTAGATTATGTTACTTTTATAGCAGGCCCGGAGGGCCAATGCACCCAGAAACAGGAGCTCCGCGGTAGCGGCTCCGTTGCCACTGTCTAATGGATATCTTGCTAATAATACTGTTTTACGAATATCATGTTTTGCGAATATCATGATTTTCGAATATCATGTTTTGCGAATATGATATTAACACCTAATGTTATTTTAGGTAGTATTATTTTATGGTATGGGAATGCATTTTAGCACACTGGAATTTACTGAAAAAAGTACCAATTGTTGCATTACTTCTCCTGAAAAGTTGTTTCTTTTTGAAAAGCGTTGGAAGACGCTTACTTGTAAGAGTATATGAGCGGCTTATGAACAGAATATATATCTTTATTTCTATTCCTAATTTAAACTATCTAAAGCTAAATGACCTTGAGACTAATGGGAATTGCAATATCAAGATGAGCAGGGCCACATTAGGATTAGGAATGTGCGAAATTCTTGGTGCAGGAGTAAGGCTCACAAGTTAATCAGCTTTTTAGATCAAACTGTTAGCGTGGACGGAGACGCGGGCAAAAGTTAATTTGGTATAAATAGCAAAAGACAACCGGTGACATTACTAGAATAGAGTATAGAGGTATTCCTCAGGTTTGGCAACGCATTTAGAGTCTTAGGCTTGCAGCCTTAAAAGTCTTGAGGATGCAAATGTCTATGGGTCTCAGATCCTACTTTCCATCAAGTGACTTGTGTGCTCATCTGCCTTCTCTTTGCCATAAAAATGGCGCCTTACAATAAATCCTCCTTTAATAGAAAAGCGGAACATTTTAAAAACGTCAGTTATTTTTCCGAATATACCTTCCTTACAAGACTCTGTCCGCGTTGAAGTCGTTTTTCGCTATTGCTTTGGGAACTGACCAATTTTTCAGGATTAAAAAATAAC
This sequence comes from Acleris holmiana, assembly GCA_949316455.1. Taxonomy (NCBI): domain Eukaryota; kingdom Metazoa; phylum Arthropoda; class Insecta; order Lepidoptera; family Tortricidae; genus Acleris; species Acleris holmiana. Next base: position 10,860,680 of record OX438785.1, read on the forward strand.
CTATGTCCTATTCCCGACTATGAAAATAATCTATCGTTGTGCCAAATTTCATCCAGATCAATTCAGCCATTCTGGCTTGATTGAGAAATAAACATCAATTTTTGCATTCATCCAACCAAACTTACACATTTATAATAATTACTAGGATTATAATGAGATTTGTTATCATGACCCCGCAGAATACACGAATGATATCGATTAGACATCATTAGAAGTGAGTGATCCGATAACAGCGCACAATGGCATTGTCTACGTTTATATCAGTTAATGCATCCCTCTCAGTCGAACCCGTTCCATTAATAACAGTGCGAGATGGAGTTTTCTAATTTTCAGTTTTCTTCTGGTTTTTAAAGATAGATGAAATCACTGTTAATTTAGCTTTATCCTTACCAAGCAAGCGGTCTTGGGTTGGATTCTCAGTATGCGCCAATATTTGCGTGATTTATTCATGAGTGTTGCGTGTATTTACGTTTGTATATCTTTATACATTATAGGTATGTTTATCGTTGCTAGTTCCCATAGTGCAAGCCTAGAGCCTTAGTTTGGAACGAAGTCAATTTTGATGTGAGGTTGTCCCCTGATATTGGTTTATCTAAAATAAAATAAAAAGTACCTAACTTGCCACCAAATACAAATTATTATTTTTTACGGATTGTTAGTCTTTCAATTATAATATTTTTATAGCCAGGTACAGAAAGTAGTACCAGATACGTATTGTAAGGAGGCTCCTTACCACCGGGAGCTCGAGTCCTGCCCCGGACGATAGGTTTTTTATGTATATTTTCTATAATAATTTATTATTGATTGTAAAAACCTAATTCACTGGAACAAAAATAATCATCTGAATAATAATTAATAATTATTATATTCTACCTACGTAGAGATAAAAATTGACATTAACCATTCTTTTTCATTTTTTTATTAAAACATTAACCACTGACCATAATCCCACGTCACCTCTTGTTTTAAAAAACTTGGCTCATGTCCTATCACTCCTGTTTTTCACTACACGACGATTTTATTGTTTGTAGCCGTATCATTGTAATGACCTCGGTGTTTATTAAAAACCTAGGTTCTAGCGCGTCTTTGGCAGAAACAGTCTGGATTTACGAGAGTGTGCGAGAAGAAACGAAGAATTTCGTACATTGACCTTTACATTGTGTTACTATAGGGAAATGTTTTACAAACCACGACACGCCGGCGATCAAGACACTGCGAGCACGACGGCAATATCGCACTATGGTGCGCGCGTGACAGAGACATGTAATGGTGTGTCAATGACCGAAATTCTTTGTGTTTGGCCCTCACGCTTTGATTTTAAACTGTATTAATGATACGTAGTGTTTATTATCTCTGAAACAGAGAAGCAACTCTTGCGATGACTTGGGTTATCCTTGGGGAGACCTTGCAAAGGTAATTTGTGGTGGGAATCGGCGGACAAGATAAGAGAGAAGAGATTCACGCCTTGTCGCGTCTCGTGTTTTTTCGCCGCTTGAAACTCGCCTTGCGTTATAGGTTGAAACTAAGATCCCAGATTACCTTCTCTTGGAGCACCAACACCAACACCAACAGTGGACAGCCTCCGCTCAACCGACTGACGTGTTTGAGCTAAATCCACTCAACTACCCCTCAGAGTTTAAGGAGTAGCGTCCTGCCTGGCTGGTGCTTGCTCAACCGTTTGATGACAGGACCTTCGAAACAAATGGGGTTGAAGTGAAAATGCAAATGTGGGCATCCGAAACAAACAGTGCGCCATACGAGCATCATGGAGTGCCCCCTTACAAAATACGGAGGGGAGATAGAAGATTTTAAAACCCTCACGAGCGAAGCAACATAATACCTAAAAGAATTGAAATTATAGGCTTTGATAAATATTAGTGTAATTTGTATGCCATACGATAAATAAATAAATAATAACCTCCTCATGTTAAAAACATTTTTGGCTGATTTTCTATCGCCCCTGTACACAGCGAATAAACATCAATGCTTCCCAAGGGTTGAATGAATGCCTACTAAGAGCTATATTGTGTAAAGGGAAGCTCGGGCCACCCTGCTATTGTTTGTGCTTCCGCGGCTTTGTCACTACACAACGATTTTATTGTTTATAGCCGTATCATGGTAATAGAGGCCTTAGTGTTTGGTTGCCTAGGTTTTTTGTCTGTGCTAGAAAAGAGATTTATTTTTGCAAATGAAAAACAAGTGATGTTTGTGGATGAAGTTGGGGTTCTGTGCACATTTTTACTTTGGAGTGGAATTACTAAATATGAAAATATTGAATGGTTTTAATCATTACATAATATTTATAATGGATGAATAGGAAATAGGGAATGATGCCAGTATCTTATTTCGTTTTAGTTTGCCACGTGTCTTATTTCGTTTTAGTATTGTCTCTAAATTTTTAATAGTTGAATTAATGTTATTAAATAAATATTAAATTATATGAAAGGGATTGTGACAACGTAAATTACGATGAAAAAGTAATAGTTTTTGCAAAAGTAAATAACATTTGCCGTTCACCCCGTTAACCCCGAAGAGGGACTTAGATACCAACTAATAATTATCCCAATTAATTACTAATTTTAAATATTTTTATTTTTATGGAAAGTAAGATTAGTTTTTCTATAAATCTGTCAAAGTAGGTTACAAGAAGCATTAAAAATAAGTTTTCTTTATTCCTTCTCGTAATCCGATAAAGAAATCTTTAAACAATAATTTTAGTAACAAAACTGAACGAACAAAGTAACAAATTGAAAGTAAATGCAGGAAGTTTGTTACTGTCCCGGTGCGAATTTTCCGAACATTACCAGGTGTAATATATTTCAGTGCTCTGTTAAAACTGTCTATTGTTCTGGTAGTTACGTCTTTAGTTCTTCTTTAGCTATTGAAACGTATAAGAACTTGGTTTTGAGCGCTGAGACTTGAGTGAAGCCTACCGTTCTATGACCGTAAAATAAGACCCATCTTTAATTCTAATTTAATGAATGACTTTCACTCTTGTTAAGGTGTATTTCGCCAATGTCGAGCTATTTATGAACACTCCCTCGGATTTATTAGAAAAATAAGTCCATGGATATCACACGCGAGGACAATGTTCGGTAAAAGAGTATTTTCTCCTGTGGACTAAACAGAAGCACATTACAAGCTCCACGCGCTTCTGTCAAGTCTAAACCCCTCTTGGTTAAGATGCTCCACTCATGATACGTCAAAATAGCTGTCAAGTCACAGAAAACGGACATTTCTGAACGAGTCTTGAGATACGCACCTCGCATCAGGGGCCCTAGCCAAGATGCAAACGCTCCTAACGTTTTTCTTTTCTATCGCTCAAAATGTATGGGATGACATCCTCCTGCGTTTCGATAAACAACGCGGTCGACTGTCATCTCATACATTTTGAGCGATAGAAAAGAGAAACGTTAGGAGCGTTTGCATCTTAGCTAGGGCCCCAGCATTACGACCTCTAGTTTTTATTCATGACTTAAGCCACGTACATTATTTTTTCCCATGTACCTTGAAAAAACAAACTTTATAGTGCATTTACTGTCACTACAAGCATAATTGCGCCCTTATTCACTCTTATAGTGTTTTATAAGAAACTAAAGAGTTGCCTGAAATCATATTTGGGTGATTTAGTGTATAATAACACTATTTTCTCCATGTCAAATACTTTCTTTACACTAGCTGCCTCCTTCCACTCCATAAGTTTTTCAAAATAAAAACACAAGCTTATCCGTTTGTCAATTTACCTTAGTCTATTGTATTATGCATATTGTTTCGTTTACAGAATAAATCGAAAGGTAAAGTGTGGAAGGTAACTCGATTGCTGGGTCTGAACCCGCACCCGAGTTTCACCAATCAGGGCATTTACTCGCGCAGCCACGCGGCCCGGTGACTCGAACGTGACTGGCAAAAATTGGGTAGGTTGATCGAACAAGGACTGATAAGAGAAACTCGAGGGTAGAAAGTACGCGAATTATGGACGAGTCATATAAAAGGCCAGAATGTGCTGCCGAGTGGTAAGTAGTGCTTTTCTCAACTACTGCGAGTTTTTTTTTTAATTATTCACGCAAAATGTGGTTTCTTAGAGTTGTTGGTATTTCTGTAGCTCTGCCTACCTTACTCTGGAAAATAAGGCGTGATGGTATGTACGTATGTATTCACGTAATTTTAGGTAGTATGACTTAGGTCAAAAATATTATACATGTTAGAAAACGTCCTATATAACAGAGCAGTGGTGAGAAAAGGACTCCGCTTAGAATACTGCTCGATATTAAAATGCCACTTGTCTTAGAGAGAGAGAGTAATCAAAGGGTTGCCATGGTGATAACAGTTCTGTAATAAGCGTAGCAAACGATTTTCATTGCAATTTTACAAAAAATAATGAACTAAAGAATTACCAACAAATCTTTTTGGAGTTTTTGGTATTTCTGTTGCTCTGCCTACCCCACTGGGTATAAATAAAGGCGTGCTGGTATGTATGTGTAAATGGGTCGTACACACTCTTAAAAACAAAAGTTGTCTCTCCTGTGGTCAATAGTTAAGAGCTTGTGTGCATATAAGTTATGGATTTATATGATAGGTCTAAAGCAGTCCTGACGGCTTTTTTGCGGGTATGGGCTTAGCCAGAAAATTAGGTCTTAAAAACGTTAACGTGTGTCCACAGGAAAGACGGTAACCTAAATCTATGTAAGATCCAAATGAACTAAACTTTGGAATAGATTAAGCAGTATGTAACATTTCTAACTGGATATCGTTTACTTGCTGTATGTAGTATTAAATAAATCGTTTTTGTATTGTATTGTATTCTAGAAGCATCGCTCAAAATAAAGACTTTTTGACGTGTAATAATAATCCCCGTGCGGCGTAATTAAATCATTAAATATCACAGGACATTGTCACACAAATTGACCTAGTCCCAAACTAAGCTCTAGCCTTGTACTATGGGTACCAGACAACGATAAACTTATTTATATAGAGAAAGACTCAGGAACAAATACTCGTGCTCATCACACAAATATTTGCCCTTACCATGATTTGAATCCAGAACCCCTAGCTTCGAAGGCAGGGTCACTGCCAATTAGACTAGAGTGTCGTCTAACCAAACAGATAAACTTTTGTTATCTTTTTCTGAACTGCCTGGTTCTGCTACTACCGTATCATGTGTATAAAACACATTTTGAATGGCGTCATGATATATTTAACATATACGAGAATATGTCCTAAAAACGCGATAAATCAAAAAAAGAAACAATTTCAAACGTGGTCTTGAATTAATTTCATGGCGGCAGAATATCATTTCTCAAATGTCTCATCGTGTGCGGTCGCCCTAGGGGAGTAAGGATACATGAGACTAAATAAAATCGTCTTCAGAACGTCAAGAAAAGAAGTATGGTGCCCGAATTTCAATGCAGGTGAAATAGAAATAGGGCTTTTGCCGGAATAAATGTTTCAATATTTAGGGAGAGGAATCGTGGTACCTACGTTTATTTGCGCATTTGAATCTTTCTACAGAAAGTAAAAAAAAATATAAATAATTTCTTCGCAGGTAGAATTGGCATCATCTTGATATTCTTATAACTTTTTTGTTTTTATTTGATGTTTTATTTTTATCTCCATACATGTATATTAATTATGTATGTGTATGTGTTTAGTAAGACCTATGTTGCATCGCCACTACAATCTCTGCTTTGCCCAAGAGTCAAATGGTAGAAAATGCCTTACGGCATTAAGTTCGCCTTTTGTATATTAAGTGTATTCTTTTTCGCTATAAAGTTTAAATTAATAAAATATTGATCCACATCGATAGTCAATTTTACAAGCTTTTTAGTAACTTGCTATTTTTGCATGCGTGTTCTGGTAAAATCCTGCAAGAAAAAAGCTGAAATTTGGTATACCTACGTAACTTCGATATCAATTCAATAATATGCCATCAACGAGCTGGTCTGCTGATGAAGTCGAAAGATGGTGACAGGATATCCGCTATATTTAAAAAAGGTCCACCGTGTTTGGACGCATTCGGTTGGTCTTGATAAGCAGCAAATGACTTTGCAAAAAAAAGTACAGTCGACAACGAAAGCTTGTCCCAAGAATGTTTTTTTTGACAGAAACTTTTTTAGCTAAATTAGCGTTTTATCGTAAGTTTGGTTTTGTTGAACTCGTTGATCGTTTTTCTCTTAGATGATTTTCGAAAGTCGACAAAATGTATAAGATTGACGTAAGCTGATCACAGATCGCATCGCCCGCTCCATACATGCAAGCGATAGAAAGCAGAAATGTTAACAGTGTTTGCATCTTGGCTTGGCATACATACAAACATAACCTCACCACACACAACCATACACCTTCATTCCCAGAGTGGGGTAGGCAGAGCTACATAAACACCAACCACTCTAAAAATACTTCTCTATAATTTTGTAACCATATTTTGCACAATCAGGCCTAGTACTTTACTTAAAAAACAACTTGGCCTTTTTCATACTAATTATACGTAATTAATGAATAGGAATGTTTTATTTCCTCGGAGTGGTTGAGAAAAGCACTATTTCTGCCTCGGAAGAAGGAGTCTTCGCGAGTGATATCCATGGACTTTTTTCTGTAATACCTAATTTCATCGTGATCTGGAAATCAGCTCTGTGGCTCCAGCTGCAACACATGCTAAGCTGAGTCCTTTTTGACCTCACACTACAGCGCAACGTCTCTAATTTCGCCACTTGTATAGCCTCGTGAGACCTGGTGTGCTATAGGAAGTACATAATCAAGGGGATTAAGTTTAAACTTTATTTCAGTGTACATAAAGTTCATTTTCATTTGCTTCAATGATGAAAATGGCATTTAAGAGCAAAGGTAATTGAACTTTATTTCCTTGCATTTAGGTTCAAATTCCCACTTATAAAAATCACCCTCTTTGTAGTATCGTGGGCTTCACGAGGACATCGCTGCTTCCCATGAATAGTAGCATAACTTAAAATTGACAGATTTGCAGGAAAATAAAGACTATCTAAGTGTGGTGTTTAATAAATGTGCGACGGTACCACTGGCAACACTGGTGTGTCTATAGAGATCACGGCCCGTGCTGGTAGCGGTATAAGGCCAAAGAAATATAGTTGTTTTAATTATAATTATAATTACTATTACAAAATACCAAGCACGTACAAAAGTGTGTACGCTACAATTGGCGACTGAGGTAAAACTGTAAGTAGTGTGTGATTAATTTCAACCGAATCAACAACAAAAGTAACACGGCGGCCGGCGCCATGTTGTAAGTAAAATGAAACGAACAACTTCGGCGTTTACAAACTCACAGCAAAATTGGTTTTGTTATTGTTGAAATGAGTTAAAAGTACTTTATTTTAAGTGGATGTCATAGACTTGTAGTCATGATAAATTATAAAATTTGTTGAGACCAACTAATTATTGAAATATGTACTTAGTACTTATACTGAGGATTCTGTTTCATTGGTTTCACTATATTACTACCGTACCAATTGATATCAACTATATGAGGTTCACAGAAACCGTAAGTCACTTTCCATTGATATCAATTAAAAATGTCAATTAAGCTTAAATGCAAAATGTTCCATTGACATGAAAACAAAACTGTGCCAATTGATATTAACTATATTAGGTTCACAGAAACCGATGGTTCCATTGATATCAATTAAAAATGTCAATTAAAATTTAAATGTTCCATTGACATAATACAAAACATAAACTGTTCCAATTGATGTCAACAAATAATACAAAATGTTCCATTGACATCAATTTAAATATCCACATATCAACCAATGGCTCATATGCAGTTACATATTGGTGGAATTTAACCATGTGTCGTTCTTCATGTTTCAGGCAAATGTATTATGGCTCAATTACAAACATTTGAATCATTTGATTGTGAGGGGGACCCAAACTCCGTTGGGTCACGATGGGCAGAATGGAAACGGGGTCTCCAGATCTACCTACAGGCAACTAATGTAGAATCAGCAGAAAAGAAAAGAGCTACACTTCTTCATACTGGTGGCCTTGCTCTGCAAGAAATATATTATAATATACCAGGTGCTGACGCAAAACTAAAGGATGCGGAAGGTAAAGAAGTAGATGTATACAAAATTGCAATACAGAAACTTGATGAGTACTTCGCTCCCAAGCAGAGCTATGTCTATGAAAGACATGTTTTTCGTTTATTAAGACAAGAAGAAGGGGAAAAATTTGAAAAGTTTCTTATAAGACTTAGAAACCAAAGTGCAAAATGTGAATTTCCCAATGACAACAATTTAATCGACCAAATCGCAGAAAAGTGCCGTTCAAGTGAACTTCGCAAGAAAATCCTGACGCTTGGAGACACTGTGACTGTTGACAAGATCATCATGGAAGCTAACACTTTAGAAACGGTGGAAAGACAACTAAGTGAATTTCAAAAACCGGCACAGGATCTAACAGTGAACAAAGTTGAAACCAAATACAACAAATTTTCAAGACCTGAAATAGAATGTACAAGATGTGGGAGTAGAAAACATAAATCCGACAATACAACCTGCCCTGCTAGAGGAAAAATATGTACCAAATGTGGTTATAAGGATCATTTTCAAAAACTGTGTAGGACAAGAAAGTACAAACGGGCAAATAATTACAAACGGAAACATGACAACTCTCAAATTGAAACATCCTCCTCAGAGTCGAATACAAAGAAAAGCAAAACAAATCCAGCTACCATTCACTACATATTTCATCTGGATGATGATGAAACCGTGAACTGTCAAATTGGTGGTGTGGATGTAGACATGTTGATTGACTCTGGCAGTAAATGCAACATCATTACGGACAAAACATGGGAACATTTGAAGACATGTGCTGTTGAAGTTACCAATCAAAACAAAAATACTGACAAAGTGTTTATGGCATATGGAAGCATGGAGCCGCTGAAAGTATTGGGATCTTTTGAAGCAAAAATCAACATTGGCTGTGAAGGACATAGTGCCACTTTCTATGTTATCAAGGATGGCACTAGGGATCTGCTTGGCAAGGAAACTGCTATGACCCTAAATGTTTTAAAAATAGGGGTAAGTGTAAATTCTATTTCACAAGACCCTTTTCCAAAATTTAAAAATATTCAGTTACAAATTGCTGTAAATGAAACTGTTACCCCAGTAACTCAACCATGTAGGAGAGTACCTATACCATTAGAAAATAAAATAAACTCAAAAATTGATGAACTGATTGCTAAGGATATTATAGAGCCAGTAGATAAACCAACTTCTTGGGTATCGGCCATGGTGCCCATATTAAAAAGTAATGGGGAAGTTAGGATATGTGTGGACATGCGATGTGCTAATAAAGCCATTATTAGGGAAAATCACCCTCTACCTACAATGGCACAATTATTACCTAAATTCAGAAAAGCAACTGTGTTTTCGAAATTAGATATTCGCGAAGCATTTCATCAAATAGAAATTAGTGAAGACTGTAGAGACATAACTACCTTTATTACTAACAAGGGATTATTTCGTTATAAACGTTTAATGTTTGGAATTTCTTGTGCACCTGAACATTTCCAGAAAATTTTAGAAAGGATACTTTTGCCATGTTCAGGTGTTGTAAATTTTATTGATGACATTATTGTCTATGGTAGGACTGAAAATGAACATAACATGAGATTAAATCACGTACTGGAAATACTTAAACAAAATAATGTGTTTCTAAATGTGGACAAATGTATATACAACGCAAAAAGGATTGAATTCTTAGGCCATGAATTGACACCTGAAGGGGTCAAACCTTTAGAGAAATATATTAAAGGTATCGAATCATTCAGAGAACCGAAAACTATTGAAGAAATTCGAAGTTTTCTGGGACTTGTAAATTTCATTGGTAAATGGATTCCAAATTTAGCAACCCTTACTGAACCATTGCGCGAAATATTAAGATTAAAACTCCACAAAAGCGCAGATATCACCAATTATTGGAAACATGAACAAAAGCTAGCATTCTGTGATTTAAGGAAAAGTTTGGGAAACATTACCTGTCTAGGATTTTTTGACCCTTGTGATAGGACACAAATAATGGCTGATGCAAGCCCCGTCGGTCTTGGCGCGGTTCTTGTTCAGTGGGACAGTAAAGGCTCCAGAGTCATTGCCTATGGTAATAAAACTCTAACTGATGTTGAAAAGCGTTACTGTCAGACTGAAAAGGAAGCGCTTGCCATAGTCTGGGCAGTTGAACATTTCCGGATGTACCTATATGGTCTGGAGGGGTTTGATTTGATAACTGACCATAAACCTTTGGAGGTCATATTCGGTACGAGATCAAAGCCTTGCCCTCGAATAGAACGGTGGGTTTTGCGTCTACAATCTTATAACTATAAAGTAATATATCAGCCAGGAAAATTTAACATAGCCGATCCTTTTTCACGGTTATGTCCATCTGAAAATTCAATCCCTTTTGATGATGAGTTCCATGTAAATCAAATTGTACAGTTTGCGCGTCCAGTCGCTGTCTCTTTTCAGGAAATAAAAGATGCTTTTCGGACTGATAGTGAACTGCAATTAGTAAAACAAGGTCAATAATGAATGGGACAGTAAGATCAATAACTATAAATTATTTGATTCGGAACTGTGGCTACATGATGAAATGCTGTTGCGGGGAAATAAACTTGTAATACCATCTAAATTGCGGGGTCAGATTCTAGAAGCAGCTCATGAAGGCCACCCGGGGATAGTAGCTATGAAGGGTAGGTTACGCACCAAAGTATGGTGGCCCAAGATAGACAAGGATGCTGAAACCATGGTCAAAAGTTGTCAAGGTTGTACCTTGGTTTCAGGACCTAGTCCACCTATACCAATGAAGAGACGTCTGTTACCATCACAAGCTTGGGTCGACATTGCAGTAGATTTCTTAGGACCATTACCAAGTGGGGACTATCTGTTTGTAGTTATCGACTATTATAGTCGGTACAAAAATGCGTTAGAGCTATGTGTGGCCTACGGCCTATCGAATCGTGCAGACCAGTCTTTAAAAAGCTTGGCTTATTACCTCTTCCCGCTCTCTATGTCTACGAGACGTGCGTGTTTGTTCATAGACATATAGAACTCTTTAAAAAAGCGTGCGATAGTCATCCACGTTCCTGCCGAGACCCCGACAGATTGCTACCTGATGGTTTTTCCAGATTAGCGAAGCACAAAAAAAGTTGCTTAGTAATGTGTATAAAAGTGTACAACAAAATACCGAGTGAACTTAAATCTAATAATAATAGAAAATTTAAAAATAAATTATATCAATGGTTGAGTAATAATAATTTCTATAGTATTAATGAATTTTTTGACATTTAATAGAGTGTAATTGTGACTAATTTTCTTATATTTTTTTATTTATATTGTCACGTTACGGATGCCATAAACCAAAAAGATTGTTTAGTTATTAGCTTTTAAGTGTAATTTGCATACCGGAAACGGTTAAACATGTAAACCTGCCAATAGTTTAATAAGACCTAGATGTATACATTTAACGGTAATGTTTAACGCAAATAAATGATTATCTTATCTTATCTTATCTTATCTTACAAAGAAATTAAACCTATGAAATCCATAACATCACAAGATACAATTAATGTTTTAAGAGAAATTTTCTCAAGGTTAGGCATTCCTGTTAGCATGACTGCAGATAATGGGAGACAATTTACTAGTGAAGCATTTAAAGCGTTTTGTCTGGAATTAGGTATTCGTATATATAACACCATTCCATACTGGCCCCAACAAAACGTAGAGGTTGAGCGACAAAACCGTGACATAGTCAAACGTCTTAAAATTAGTCAAAGTCTGAAAACTAATTGGAAAGAGGACCTACTCTATTATTTAATGATGTATAATAGCACTCCCCATAGCACAACAGGGAAAACTCCTTCCGAACTTTTTTATAACAGACAATTCAGAGATAAAATTCCGCATGTTTTAGACACTGAAAACAGACAAGATGATTTAGAAGCCCGGGACAAGGACACAGAAATGAAGGACAAAGGAAAAATAGGAGCAGATCGTAGAAGAAAAGCTAAAGAACACTATTTGGATGTCGGAGAAAAAGTATATGTTAAGAATATGGTTAAGGATAACAAATTAACTCCAGAATTCAATTCCATACCACATACCGTCACTAGAGCAAACGGCAGTGATATTAATGTAAAAAATGATCTCACAGGACATGAATATAAAAGGAATATTGTCCACTTAAAGAAGGTGGAAGGAGAATGGAAAATATATGACAAAGAAAAGGAAGTTGTCGGGAATGGAAAAGAAATGGGGGTACTGACTCAGAATAATAAATATTTACTGTTCTAATTATCCAAAATAGTTAAGAAGTCCAAAGACTATTAAAAGTAGGATTGTTGATTATATAGTGTTATATTGCATAGTTTGGAATTGAAAGACTGCATTAAAATGTTGTGCTAATTAGTTATAAGTACACTGAACGTTGTTTAACTATAGTATGTTATATAGTTTGTAAAAATGGTAGAAATAACATATCGCTCATTTGCGACAACGACGGCATATCGCAAAAACAGCAAATTTTCAGGAGACCAATTTTAAATTTTAAAAAATTAACTAGGGCTTTCCTTGATATTATTGATTCAATAAGTGGTGTTTAATTATTATATTGACTATTATACTAGTTATTCATAATTGAAATAATGCATTATATTATTTATTTAGGATTTAAACATTGCTTTGAATTTGTGGAATCCATACTTAAGTCGTTATTACCGATAAATAAAAAATATTCTTAAGTAATAACTAGTTTGAGCCGTTGTAGTTGTAGATTGTTTTATATAGATAGGGAATATGAAAAAAAGAGTCAGTAATGAAAAATATTTATTTGTATTTTTGCATATAATTGTATCAAAATGCTTAAAAAAGTATCAAACTAAACTTTAAAAACAAGCAACATGATAGGAATACTCTTGGTAAATACTAAAAACAAACAATGGCATAACCTTTTTAGAGGTGTAATTTCAGTTAAGCGTTGCTAATTCGTCGTCCCCGGAGAATAAAATCGCAATGCGATATAGCCATAGTTTTATTGTTATTGCATATTCCGCTTCTCCGTAATGTAATGCATATAGTGATTTTTTTACATATTTTTCCTTATTATTTTTACGAAGTTATGCAATTTTTAATTTTTATTCGTTGGATATATTTTCCATTTTCTTTCCGGAAATAATACTGTAAGAATACTTTGGTTAAGCAAAACATAATCTTCATTTTGGTAAAGACCGTTTGCGATACTGTCACGGATACAAAAAGGCTGGCGACCTTTCGTAACAACCTTTACGATTTTATTCGTCTGAAATTTAATTACAATGACATCAGTAAAAATCTTAACTATTTAAAAGATTTTTTGTAATTTCTGTAACCATCATTTAACATATATTTATAGTAAAAATACAAAACGTAGCCGATCGCATTCGTACTTTATGAAATGTTTTTGAAAAGTTAAATATGGCAATGGAAAATAACTATTATTTTGTTGTAATCAATTACTATTACACAATAAATTACGTCAGGCAATGATATGAAACGATACTAAAACCTTAATGTTTAATAACAACATCGATACTTTACCGTTTTAAGTATCATTTTTTGAGTAGTCGTTACTCCCTACTGCTTTCTCTTTTCAACGTTATGCTTCTCAATTCGAGTAATAATGCTATTTTACTTTCATTCGGCGTCGCGAGGTGGAGGTGTGCGGATGCTTCTGAGATTTATTAACGTTTAGGATCGATCCCAGGGACGTAATGAGTCATTACAACAGTGGGCCCTAGAAATAGAAAAATTGGTCAGAAAAGCGTACCAAAGCGCGTCGGCTTCATTTGTGGACAGCATGCTAGTACAGGCCTTCATCGACGGGATCCGTGATTTGGAAGTCAGAGCTGCTGTGCGACTAGGACATCACGGGAGCCTGAAAGATGCAGTTGCCCACGCCTTGGAAGTGGAAGCTGTACGCCAGGACTCGAGGCCTTTTAGGGTGCGAGAAGTTTCGACCAGAGATTCGACTGCTCCTCGCCGTGAATTTGGACCAAGGTGCTACTGGTGTGGAGAACGCGGCCACTTGCAATCCAGTTGCCCGAAGAGAAATAGACCGCACCGAGATCCAGGCCCAACGGAGAGGCCAGCAAGCTCTGACGCGTCAGAGCAGCACCAGGGAAACGAGTAGGAGCCAGGACTAAGGGACGAGTGCTGGCTGGTGGTCAAAATGTCCCAGTTATGATCTCACAGGTGAATGATGGGAATAGTCTGGTCGTCAAAGGAGAAATTGGTGGAATACCATGTCACCTTACTATCGACACCGGAGCTTCTCGGACTGTGATCAGTTCGCGGCTACTGAAGCACTTAACCAGGGATCATCTAGTCCGACCTAAGCATCTTCAGCTGCAAACGGCTACCGGCCAGTTCATTTCCGTCATGGGGGAGCAAGAAGTGGCTGTGCAAATTGGTGAAAAGTACTACTGGCACAAAGTCATCGTCGCTAACATCATCGACGATTGCATTATTGGACTAGATTTTATGAGAAAACATGGCTGCAAAATCGACTTGAAAGGTGGAGTCCTGAAATTCGGGGTTGATGAAGTCCCCATGGAAGGTGGAGTGAGTGGACAAGTCTACTGTGCTAGAAGGACCATTCTCCAACCAAGATCGCAAGCCCTTGTTCCTGTGAAATTACCGCACTATACGGGACGGGGATCTCATCGCTGCGTATTAGTTGACAAAATTGAGGGTAGTCAACCGTGGATAACAGCTCGCACGGTTGTGACAACATCATCTGCAGCGTGTGTAAGGGTCCTAAACTTAGGTGATACTAAATTCGCCCTTAGTAAAGGAACCCTTATCGGGTCTTGCGAAGAAATTTCTTGGATAAGAAGTTGCCGGGTATCGAATGGAAGCGGAAAATCTGCAAGTACAGGAGTAGACATTACCGGATTATTAGATGGTTGCCAAAATGATTTCAACAAAGAAGAAATACTGAAGGCAAGCAATTTATTGCTGCGTTATAGCAATGTTTTCTCTGCGCACGACGGTGATATTGGGAGAACTGGAGTTGTACAACATGAGATCAACACTGGTGGAATCATGCCTGTCCGACAACGTCCTCGGCGAGTCCCAGTAGCTCGCGAACAGGAAGTGGAAGACATGATTGAAGATATGAGGAAGAACAGAGTTATAGAGCCATCAACAAGTCCTTGGTGTTCACCGGTAGTTCTGGTTAAGAAGAAGGACGGGACGATGAGATTTTGTGTTGACTACCGCCGTCTTAACGATGTGACAAAGAAGGATTCTTATCCACTACCTCGAATCGACGACACGCTGGACAATTTGAACGGGATGAAATGGTTTTCCACGTTGGATTTGAAAAGCGGGTACTGGCAAGTGGAAATCAAGGACCAAGATAAAGAAAAAACAGCCTTCTCGACTGGAAAGGGACTTTGGCAGTTCAATGTTATGCCATTTGAACTGTGTAATGCACCAGCAACTTTTGAGAGATTGATGGAACAAATACTTGCTGGTCTACTAGGAGATACTTGCCTGGTTTATCTGGATGACATCATAATTGTTGGTGGAGACTTCGATGATCACCTTGGAAAATTGGAGCAAGTTTTGACTAAGCTGCAAGATGCAAACCTGAAACTTAGTCCAAAAAAATGCTCACTTTTTAAGCGTAAGGTGAATTATTTGGGGCATACAGTGTCAACTGATGGTATCCAGACAGATCCTGAGAAGATAAGCGCCGTTAAGGATTGGCCGACA
Source organism: Acleris holmiana (assembly GCA_949316455.1). Taxonomy (NCBI): domain Eukaryota; kingdom Metazoa; phylum Arthropoda; class Insecta; order Lepidoptera; family Tortricidae; genus Acleris; species Acleris holmiana. The sequence continues at coordinate 10,876,462 of OX438785.1, forward strand.
CCGAGGGACAAGACCGCAGTTCGTGCCTTTTTGGGACTTTGCTCGTACTATCGACGTTTCGTGAAAAACTTCTCAGATATAGCGAAGCCCTTGCACCAGCTGACAGAAGAAAAACGTCGATTCGACTGGAATGACCAGTGTGAAACAGCTTTTGCCAATCTCAAACAAAGGCTTTGTGAAACTCCTATATTGGGATATCCAGTCCCTGATACTGATTTTATTGTTGACACGGACGCGAGTAATATTGGTATCGGAGGAGTCTTGTCACAAAAGAAAGAGGACCAGGAAGTTGTTATTGCCTACTTTAGTAAATCACTATCGAAACCAGAGAGAAATTACTGCGTCACTCGGAGGGAATTGCTGGCAGTTGTCAAGACGTTGCAGCATTTTAGTAAATATCTGCTTGGGCGCAAATTCCGTATCAGGACGGATCACGCTGCTTTAAAATGGTTGTTGGAGTTTAAAAATCCTGAGGGTCAAGTAGCGCGCTAGATCGAACAACTGCAGGAATATGACTTCATCATAGATCATCGCAGTGGAAAATCACACGGCAACGCTGACGCCCTTTCCCGAAGACCTTGTCCGGATAATAATAATAATAATAATAATAATAATATCACGGGACAATGTCACACAAATTGACCTAGTCCCAAATTAAGCCCTAAATAGGCTTGTGCTATGGGTACTAGACAACGATAAACTTACTTATATAGAGAAATATATACTTAAATATATAGAAAACATCCAAGACTCAGGAACAAATACTCGTGCTCATCACACAAATATTTGCCCTTACCGGGATTTGAACCCAGGACCCCTAGCTTCGAAGGCAGGGTCACTCCCAACTAGGCTAGCGTGTCGTCAAACATACTGATGACTGTAAACATTGTTTGAGGCAGGAGGGCAAAGATTCTGTAAAGATGTTGAGAACTGACACTGTTAGCGACGAGTGGAGTAATGAAGTCATGCAACAAGCGCAGCTAGAAGATAAGGACATCAAACCCATTTATGATTGGATTAAAGCAAGCGTACCAAAACCAAATTGGTGTGAAGTGGCTCCGTTGAGTACACAAACAAAAAGCTACTGGGCCCAATGGGAAAGTTTGGCTATGCATAATGGCGTATTATGCAGAAAATGGGAGTCCGCAAATGGAAAGGATGCTCACTTACAGGTTGTTGTCCCTAGGAAAAGAATAAGTGATGTTTTGAGATCCTTCCTGTAAGGTTGTCCACGTTGACCGACTGCCCAGATACTACGGGTCTAATAATGCTCGGGACGAGCATGTCTTGGGAGGGGGTAGTGTTACGAGTTGGTATGGTTAGGTAGGTAGGTAAATTAGAATCGACGCGCCGGCTCAAGGACATGCCTATTGTTAACGGGTACAAGTTCGAGTTCGAGTTCAGTATCGAGTTCAAGGCCAAGGCCGTCGCTATTGTAATACAAGGCCGCAATGAGTAGAACCTTCCATTATCGAACGTTCCCGGCAGGTCAAGGCCCATCGATCATTCGAGAAGGCATTCTGGAACAATCGGTGATTGGGAGTATAAAACGTGAGGCGCGCGCGAGCGGCAAGACATTCCTTACTTGGAGAGCGAACAGTGCGTACCTACGAGTGAACCGAGCGATCATCTAAGTTTATTGTGCGATAATTGTTTGTAACGATTAAGTGAGTGTGTTAATTAAAGTCTGCTCTTAATTATCGGTGTGTTCGTACATTTCTATCAGTTACCTACCCCCACGTACGTAACAATAATTTAGATTAGATGTTTTAAGTATTTTTGATTTGAAACTAGATTAAACTCAGATTTAAGGCTGTTTTAAACTGTTATTTTGATGATTCTGTGCTGTGATTTAAATGCCATAATAAATATATTATATAAATTGATCGTTTTATTCACACACGGTAACCTTACAAGTATATTTAAAATAAATTAGTAATAAATATGAAATATTACAGTAATTGTATTTTTCCATTATTCTCTGTAATCATTCCTAACCGTTGTCAATCATGAGATTTATAATCCGACATAAAATTGTACTCCGTCTGTAACGGTAATAGAAAGCCAACAAAAAACTAGAATAAAATGGTATTAATGTATTGCATTACATGACAATCTGTTAAAAATCGATGAACATAATCACTAAGTAGTCTTACGATAGCCTCAATTGTTCGACATTTACACGAAAAAAGTGGTAATCAGTTAGAACAGAAAGCTATTTAAGGTAAACTTACCGTAATATACATTTTGGCTTATTACAATCAAACGAAACTCATATTAAATACATTAAAATACATACATAAAATATTCAAAAATCACAATGCTTTTTATATACGACATGTTGGTTAACTCTTTATAGCACCCAAGATATGGAACAAAATTGGTTTTTATATTTTCCTGTAAAATTAACTTTTGCCTATTACGATTTTATTCTCCGGGGACGACGAATTGAACATTTTCAGTTAAAAATTATGTACTTAAAAAGATTAATCAACAGAAATACACTTAGCAAATGTTAACCTTCAGTTACAACAACATAATTTTTGATCAGTGACTACTTAACATGCTTACTTATTTATATCTTAGGCTAATAAAATGGTTTTTTTTTCGTTACAGTCTTCTTTTGATTAATTCAATAGGTAGTAGTATTTTAGTGCAATTTTTTGTCTCGACGTTTAAAATAATAATTAACTTAATATTGCAGTCTTATAAAACCTTTATAAAACATTATTTATATCTAGTAAACATGAGATCGAATACAAAATAAAATCAATAATCTTCATTATTATAACAAATTTAAGGTAAGCTTCTAATGAGTCAAACATTAATACAAAAATCAATTTTCACTTACAAAGAGTTGTAAAATGGGGCATAAAATCGTGGGATTAGATTTTTCTTGAGCAAATCAATTAAATCAGCCTTTTTCTTTTCAGATATACCTGGTTTATTCTCATACGCTTTCTTGACATTAATATCTATGGCTTTTTTTCTTTTTATTATTTCGGCTTTCTTGAAATCTTCTTCGTAAGAATTTTTGTAAAACAAGACACGTGGGTTCGTCTTTTCAACTTTCAGAACCTTTACGTCTGTAATTTTAACGGTATTCTTATGTTCATCTTTTGTAATATTGACGCCCATTTGAGTACACGCGTCTTTCCAATCACGAAATTCCTCTGTACACATTTCGTGGACATGGAAGGGTTCTGGGTTTTTCCTAGCAGTTTTAATTGCAGAAATGAAGGCTTCTGGGGAATACCTGACTTTTGACCTGTCGTTCAATGAGAGAGTGAGCCGAATCACCCTCATTTTGTGTATGACCCTTTATCAAATATTTGTGTGTAATTGAATTGATGTTTGGGAACTTTTGCACTGCAAACAGATAGATTGCTATCATCATTTTATTTTTTTGCTGACCTGCACAATTATCAGAGTAGAAAATTACATCAATATCCTTATCACCTGCCGAATTCAAGTTTTCTAAATACTTAAAAACACATGTTCCTATTTCGTTCACGCCTCTATTGGCGTTAGATTCGTCCCAAACATAACAGTCGACGCTATTTGACTTCAAATTATATATGGTAAAGTTTAATACGTTCAACTTGCACTTGTAATAAAATACCGAAATGTCCCCTTTTGGGCACTGAAATACGGCCTGAAGATCATAAACGGCTACTTTTACATCGTTATTCTCCTTGTCTCGAGCCTTTTCAGCTCGGCACAGATTTTTTTCTCTTATATGCTTCTCGTAAGAATCCCGACCATTCTCTTTTTCCTCATCATTACAGTTATTGTATGCCACACACACGTCACACAAATCTTTTTTTGGTTGAAAAAAAGATATATTAAACTCTTCTGTAAAAATTCTATAAAAGAGGACGTAATTTCCAAATGGAATATTTTTAATCTTGCAATTTTCAACGTAGTCTTTATGGATATCAGATATGGATTTACTCCCATCTATGAAAACCTTACTGGTATTAGCACGAGTGTAATGGGATTCAATTGTAGGAATAGATCTGATGTGCTCTCTGATCTCGTTTTTTATAGTTTCGTCAACTTTCCGATGCTTGTCATGTTTTCCGCGTCTATCGCCTGACATTAAAGTACCAGCAATCTGTTTATTTTTGTCCATAACCGTACGAATTGGGCGATCATTAATACTTAAAGTATTTTTAAAAAATACTTTACAAACTCTAACCTTCCTGTCCGCCAAGTTAAAGTAAAATGCATTGTTGTGACGCCGCGGGTTTCTTGTACCACCTTCGCGAATGTAACGATAAATTGGCTCTACAGGCACCATGCATCTAGAAATATAATCCCATTGTTTGGTGATCTCACCTAATTTCCAGTAATCCTCAAAAATAGCCTTCCTTTCGTCTTCTGTAACATTATCCTTACACTTAAATTTACATTGCTCACCACATGGTCCTTTCATTTTTCTTTCTTCAATCACTTTATTTCTTTGGGTTACATAGCTCTTACCAGTATTTCTTAATCTTTTTACAATATTTTTCTTCCAATTTTGAGTATTTTTTGTACGTTTTCTTCCCTTTCTAGGCAGATTTTCATTTTCTTCAACTTCGCTATTAATTATATTACCCAGTGAAGTAGATGGCAAGGTTGTTTCAAGTGAATACATTTCTTTTTGTCGCTGCTGTGTTGTATCTGATGGTGAATGGTAGTCCGGATCTTTCACTGAATCATCACTATCTAAAATTAGAAAATAGTTGTTAGGCTTTAAACATACTTCACTCATTGAAGGAAATAGTCATAATATAATAATGCGAATCAACTGACCCTCAAAAAATAGTCTTGGTGTTGAAGAGCTTGTACTCGTAGAGCCACTGCTGCTGGACGATGTGCTGCTGGACGAGCTACTGCTTGAATTGCTACGGCTGCGTTTTTCGGGCAAAACAACTTGCGTTTGCGTTTCATAGCTTAAATCTTGCATCAAACTTTGTCCACTCGATGGTTCTTGTTCAGCTTCAGCGTTCTTATTTTTACTATTTTCACTGCCTACAAAGAGACCACAATTGAACAAATACAGTTTTTTTTTATTGATAACTTTAATTAGATAGTTAAAATAAGATTTCTTTTGGAAACTTACTTTGTAAGCTGTTGTTTTCGATATTAGATATCGAGGCAAGTATCTTCCTACTTCTATACCCTCTAGTGAATGATATTTTGTAATTTCAATCTGTAAAAAATATTAATTTTTATTAACGTGAATAATTTGAATCTGTAATAAGATACACTTTAGAAAAAATACTATCAGCAATAACGTATCAACACAAAAGTCATGTTACTATGATTATATTAGTTGGTACATATTTTGCAACAATAATGACACTTCTTTAGATTATAACTTAAGTATCTAGTCAAAATCAAAAAATATATCATCAATAAGGTCATGTCTACGATAATTTTTAGTAAGTTGTATTTTCTTTCGTAAATAACGACACATTATGAAATAATTGGTACAAAAACTAGTATTTTTTTTAGATCTGCAAGGTTTTATTCCAAAATAAGTCATTACAGTAGATAAAAATAAAACAAAAAAGAAACTTACCTTTTCATCTAAAACGGCTTAAATCGGAATATGACACTTTAGAACGAACTAGACGCGACCTTTCCCTATGAACGCAAGCAGTCAACTGAGATGAGACCGTGTCGATGCGAAAGAGTATGTGCGAGTGAAACAGAGTTATATCGTCACATCTTTTTTCTCCGCTGCTAGGTACTACAGTCAAATGTGACGTTACTGCAGAAAATTATTTAAATTTTGCTGAATTCAAATCTGTTATTAACACAAATTTTGTATTTTTTGAGATATGCCGTCGTTGTCGCAAATGAGCGATATGTTTAATGAATGTTTAAGTATGAAAAGTTTATAGTAGGTTTGTAACTGATTACATTAGTTTTAGTGATTTTATATGATCTTATGTTAAATCAGTTTCTATGGTTGTCCTCAAGTTACATGTTAAACAATGGTGATATTAAATCATACATGTTCTTTGAAATTGTCAAAAAGGAAGAGGTGTGGTGTTTAATAAATGTGCGACGGTACCACTGGCAACACTGGTGTGTCTATAGAGATCACGGCCCGTGCTGGTAGCGGTATAAGGCCAAAGAAATATAGTTGTTTTAATTATAATTATAATTACTATTACAAAATACCAAGCACGTACAAAAGTGTGTACGCTACACTAAGTATTATTATTATAACAGGAATTCGGACCAGTCTTACATTTTAATGAGTTGTTACTTTTGTTAAAAAAACATGATACTTATTCCTAAAACGTTATTTTTTCTCCTTAAACCTTAAAAAATCAGACTCAATGGTAATTTGGTAGGTACTCGTATTACAAACATAATCTCGGTCTTTTTATAGGTTTATTAATCTTTATATCAATGTTCATTTTTTCAAACATAAGTTTTGTTCGTTTGTTTGCCACTGAAATAATAAAAATAAACATTTATTTACTTCGCTTCGGTAAAAAAGATACTTTTGGATTTCTAATGGTTAAATAATCAAATCACAAACAAACAAACAAATCTTTATAATATTAGTATAGGTTAGCAAACAAAAATACGCAGTAAGTAGGTAGATACCTATTTATTATTTAAAAGGTATTTGAACTTCACCGCAATCCATGCCGAAAAGCGGCGTGGTGCGGCGGCTTCTTTTGAGCTTGCCGCCGCGAGTCGGCTAATACCTATCAATCTTCCCTATGTTTATAAAAACTAAGAATGTACTTTAGATAAACGAGAGGCGGTTTGCGTAATAATGCTTGCCCATTTCTATTTTGTTACTTACCTACCTATTCGTTTACTCTTCAAAAACATTAGAAAAACATCATGAATAATACGAGTAAATTTAGCCATTTTGTGTATTAAGTGGTAGCTACTTACCTAGATAGACTATTTGGCCTGCAACGGATTATTACCGTTGCATTGGAGGATGCTTTTAAGGTTCTGGACTGGAAAGGACGAGGCATCAACATCAATAGCGAGTACATCACTCACCTTCAATTTGCTGACGATATCGTAGTCATGGCTGAGACCATGGAGGAACTCAGTGCAATGCTCTCTGACCTCAGTAGAGTTTCCGATCAAGTTGGCCTGAGAATGAACATGGACAAGACGAAAGTCATGTCCAATGTCCATGTCGCGACAACTCCCGTGATAGTCGGAGGCTCTGCGCTCGAAGTTGTTGACGACTATGTTTACCTGGGACAAACGGTCCAGTTAGGTAAGTCCAACTTTGAGAAAGAGGTCACTCGTCGAATCCGACTCGGCTGGGCAGCGTTCGGGAAGCTTCGCAGCATCTTTTCGTCCAAATTACCGCAGTGTTTGAAGTCAAAAGTCTTTGACCAGTGTGTGTTGCCAGTGATGACTTACGGATCTGAGACGTGGGCCCTAACCTAACAATGGGCCTTATAAGCAAGCTCAAAGTCGCACAGAGGGCTATGGAGAGAGCTATGCTCGGGGTTTCTCTGCGTGATAGAATCAGAAATGATGATATCCGCAGTAGAACTAAGGTTACCGACATAGCCCGAAGAATAGCTAAACTTAAGTGGCAGTGGGCGGGGCACATTGCTCGCAGGACTGATGACCGATGGGGTCAGAAGGTTCTTGAGTGGCCTCCACGGACCGGGAGACGAGCTGTAGGTAGGCCTCCAACAACATGGAGCGACGACCTTGTAAAAATCGCGGGAACGCGGTGGATGCGAAAAGCACAGGACCGGTCTGAATGGAGAGCCTTGGGGGAGGCCTATGTCCAGCAGTGGACGTCTTTCGGCTGATATGATGATGGATTATTACCATACCTACCTACTTACAATGATTGTCACAAACAATGACCGATTAAGTTTTGAGTCATGAGTTTATAGTAAATTTTATGTTTTATGAGTTTCATTACAAGATAGTGTTATAAATGTTTACTTACTTTTACTTGAAGGCTGTCACGTCCCAAAATAAGCCAGTATTTCACAAAAACCTTGAACCACAATAACCAAAAAGCAAAAGTGTCCTTTCACTAAATGAGCCACTATTTCACATAAAAAGTAGAAATTAATTTTGTTTTATTTTGCGAAGTGTCGTTATTCACGAGAACAAAAGTGTGACTCCTCGGAATGACCTGTTGCAACTGAAGAACTGTCAGTGTTGCCTATAAATGGCGTCTTGAATTGACCAATCACATAACGTCACTAGCCGCACTGCTTGGTCATTTTAGGTAATATGAATCTGATCTTTGTGTACCATACAATACTGCACATTTTAAAGCGATCTGTATCAATAACTCAAAATTAACCTATTTCGCTTTGTGTCACTATTCTTGGGAAGCAACGACATGTACAAATAGATATCTCCATGTTTTATTCCTTTACCTTTTAGTTTTTTCTGTTAAAAATTATGATTATGATTGTTGTGTTGCAGTGTGTTTTTGTCAAATAAATTTTGTGGGTTTGAGTTTGAGTTTGATTATCTAAAACTCGACATTGGCGAAGAATACCTTGTTACAAGCCATTAAGTAGATAAGGGAAAAAAGTTGTTGCGTCAATAGTGTGTCAACGATATCGAACCAAACAAAGAAGAATAATTTATAAATATAATTATAGGGTCCTAGGAGATGATGTGATTTGTATAATAGTACTGTTGTGATTTTTGTAAAATAGTAAGCCAACCAATATTTTTCAAAATAACTTTTTGCCTTCGTCCTCATAGTGGCTGATTGGCCTACGGCTTAGAATCGAAAAACGCAAGTTATTCCCCTTTCAGTACTCGTTGGTAGCCATGATAAATACATACAAGTTAATGCATCGTGCTGGCAGCGAACAACCTAGATTTACTGACATGCCTCAGAAGTTTACGAGCATATCTGCGTAATTTATGCTCAAGTTAAACCAAGTTGTTGGTGCTAGTCTTCAGTGTATGATGTCTTGTACATACCTGTACATGGTTTATTAGATGGGATGGGTATCTTAATTAGAAGTACTCTTACCGACGAAGCTAGTAGTTGTAGGTTGGATCTCTTGCAAGGGCATTCATTTTCGTGATAAGCATAATTAGTAATATATATTTCTGAGATTTTTTCTTTATTATAAAATGGCATGTGTGTCGCTATCTTATTTGGGACTCCGTAAATTAGACAGACATTAGATCGAAAAAAACTTATTTCTAGGCAATGATTGTTGATGCCCGGAAGCCCAGCGCTGGTTTTCAGATGGGCCTCTGGGTTGAGTGGTTGCATCGCATGCTATCAGCATGCATACGGAGGAAAATAAATGTATAAGCAATGTATGGGCTGGTGTGTCCGTGTATGAATGTGGTATAATGTGTATTTGTGTTGATGGTTTCTCTGCTTTAAAATGTGCATACTTTTGAAAATATATTATTAGCTTAAAGTACCCATCGCTTTTCTATACGCAGGTGGGGATTTTATCATCTTTGGCACTCGATGATGTGTTCTCGTAACAATTCCTTGCAGCGTTTTATAGACACTATGTCTTTCAACAGAAGTAACGTAATAGTAACAAATAATTATCTATCTATTTCGTTAAGCCAAAATGTTTTTGCTCACATGTTTATTTTCCCAAATTTTAATTTTCTGTAACCGTAAATATTTCAGGATTTTATAAAAGCTAACCAAACCTAACCTATAGGGTTCCACACCGTGGCACTAAAATAAATTCTGAATTGGGAAATGATACATTTGACCAAAAATTATTTGGCCAACCGGCAGGCTCCCGGGATGTTGACTTGAGGATTGTCCCGATTGTTGTTTCGGCGAACGGTCTCATAGCAAAGAGTCCGAGTTCACGTTTCGTTTGCTAGAATTTGAATGATTACATACAGAAAGCAGAACTCCTCTTCACGGCACATATTGTGAGGAGGTTCCTTTTTCTGCAGCCGTAATCATCGGGTAGCCGATAAATGGCCAGTAGATGATAAAATGTATCGTATGTTCTTTTCCGGGTATCAAGGATGAGAACACAAACACACAGACAGATACGTTACTTTCTCATTTACATTATTAATCTGGATGTAACAATAAAAATAAACCTGACTGTGTTTCAATTAGCTAAAGCACTCTGACAAAAATGCAAATTCCACCCAAACCACGTCCAAGAACTACTCGCAAACTCGAAACTCTAAAATGGTTCCATCATTTCTTCGGAAGGGAGACAGCGCTTTTAAATCGGGATTCAATTCGTATTGGATCAGTATTCGGCGGGCGCCCGCTGATTCGATTTGTTGCCAGTACGGAGTTTGAGTTTGTGAGGGCTGAGAATAAAGTTGTTGACGGAGGAGGTATATTTATACAGGTTAGCGTCTTCCCTGTGGACATGCCGAAAGTAACCGTTTTTAAGGCCTAATTTTCTGGCTAAGCCCATTCCCGCATAAACGGCGTCAGGACTGCTTTAAACCTATCATATAAAAACAAAACTTATATGCACACATGCTTTTAACCATTTACCACAGGAAAGATAAATTTTGTTTTTAAGTGTGTGTATGACACACTTAGCCTTGGGGCATCAGATTCACTTCACTGCTTTAGGTTATCTCTTAATAATGCAAACTTCTCTCTAGCCACTGCCAAATGATACATCTGCGCTACCGATTAGCAGTGCATGTTTACCTTCGACTTTGCCCATCATAATTAATTAAAGCTTTTATAATTTTTGATGGTGGTAGGACCCTATGCAGGGTCCGTCCGGATTGCTACCACCATCTTAATCCATTAATCACCCGCCAAGAAACAGTGTTCGCATTGTTGTGTTCCGGTGTGGGGATAAGACAACCAGTGAAATTACTAGCATAGAGGCATTCCATCTTAGGCCTCAGGGCTGGCAACGCATTTGAGGTTTTAGGATTATAATCTTGAGAATTCAAATGTCTATGGGTCTCAGATTCCACTTACCATCAGGTGGCCTGAATGCTTGTGTACTTTCTCATTAAAATAAAAAAAATCAAGCAGAAGAAGCAGTATCCAACTTTACTCTTTTTTTTTCAAAATTTTTTCATGTTGTCACGGTAAAGTGTAGCTCAAGATGTATTTTATCACTAGTTATTCAATGCATCCCTTTCTTTATTATATCGTTGGACTAAGGTGAGGATTAAAAATTGTGCTAGCCGCTTATAACATGGTTTTACATTTTAGTTTCAATTCTCAGGCAAGGGCAATGATATAAAACTATAGTATCATCGTTACAAACAACTAATTATTACAAAAGCACTTCATTGCGGCGATACGCATGTTTAACACCTTACCCAATGATATGAAAATGTTAGAGGGTAATTAATCCTTTTAAGACTAAGTTAAAAACTAGCTTACAAATATTTTATATTTTATAATTTAAACGAATGCTTTAGCAATTTTAAATCCTAAAATAAATAAAATTGTTGTATTTTAGTCTTAAGACCAAATATTGTATGCTCGCAATAGGCAACTATTGATACTGATGTAATTTACCATTTTCTATCTTTGTACATAGTTTACAATTAATAAATACTTACTTACTTATTTACCAACAACTTACAAATACTCAATTCGTTTTTGTTAATTTTAAGTGTGTTTTTACGTTAAATTATTTTGCCTTCTGTATCAAATTGTCATTTGTGTCTGTTATGTTATGTTACTTCTTTACTAAGGTTAGTTTTTTAAATCAGGGCTTCACTGCAGCACAATGTCTTCTTTTCACAATATTTTATCGACTTGAAATGTTTCTCGTATGTGTTCATGTCAAATCTTACAGGGAAGAATTGAAACACTTCCCGGGGACCGATTGAGCTGAAAATAATTAAGTATACCTACGTTACTTCGATTACAATACAATAATATGGCATCATCGAGCTGGTCTGATGATGGAGTCGGAAGGAGGTGACAGGATCAGATCTCAATAGGTTCGTATTAATAAGCAGTAAATGACTTTGCAAAAGTACAGTCGGCAACAAAAGCGTGTCCTGAAAATGTTTTTTGACAGAAATCTTTTATTTTATATTTTTCTGTTTTTTCTGTGTGCGTTGCATGAATCTATACTAATATCATAAATGCGAATGTGAAAGTAACTCTGTCTCTCTATCCGTTTTGTTACGCTTTCACGGATAAACCGCTAAATCGATTTAGATGAAATTTGGTATGTAGATATTTTGAGTCCCGGGGAAGGACGTAGGGTACTTTTTATCCCGAAAAATTTGAGTTTCTGAGAAAATAGCGATAAACGACTTCTACGCGGATGGAGCCGCGGGAAACATTATTTTATATTCTATTTTCAAATCAATCATCTATACAACCTTTCACATTTATAATATCAGTAGTTTAAGAAGTTTTCAGATTTTGCCGCTGAATCTAATTACATCGAGCACACCAAACTTCGTACTCGTTGTAAATCTCCGAGAATCTCTCGAAAGAAGCACTATTCAACAGGAATTGAGTAACTAGATATTCTAAGAGTGAACTTATAACAAGAATTGCGTTGGATAACTTGTTAAGAGAAATGCAATTCACTTCGGCATGAATTAGTAATTGGTTATGAATACAGTTATTATTTCTGTCTTTATTGGGTTTTCTAGTTAAATTAAGATCCCTCGAGTTTCGAGTATTTAAACACTGTTTTTGCGTATAATATAAAAATCTTTATTAAATAAAGTGGTTATATACATACAAAATGTCTAAGTGTATAAAATAATAACATACATACATACTTAATATCACGCCTTCATTCACAGAGTGGGGTAGGCAGAGCTACAGAAATACCAACAACTCTAAAAATACTTTTGCCTAATTCTGTAAAATACAATCTAAATAAATACCGAAATTATATTCATAGCAAAATAAACTTTAAAAGTAATTTAGTCTCATGGCAATATCAAATGACGTTAAAACACAGCCTCCATTAGAAAAAGATTTTGCAAAGCCTCCAAATGTCCATTATCTATCTTCCTCGGTATTCTATCGCAAACCCTAAAAGCGTTTGCCAGCTGTTTAATTTGCCATAATTTTCTTTTCCCATAGTTTTCATTTTATTCTGAACCCAACTTTTCATTTTTTTTAATGAGATATACTTACAGAACGTGTAGGTTAGGTTAGCTTTATTTTATAACAATTCAGGAAAGTTAAACGGTTTTAGAGAAAAAATAACTTCGGACAAATGAAAATTATTGCAAATGAAACAGCTGACAAAGGTTTTTAGTGATTCAGATAGGTAACCATCTTGCTCATAATTATTTTCATTGTTAGATCCTTTTTACATTTTTTTAAAAGGAAACTGCTTTAATTTCCAATTGTTTATTCCATTAGGCACACGTAGACTTTTACACACACACATAACATCACGTCTTCAGAGAGTTTGGTAGGCAGAGCTACAGGAATATCAACAAATAATAAAAATATCAGGCCAAGAAGTTTACTAGTGTAATTAGTGACAGGTTGCAAGCCCATCACCTAACAGTACCACAAGCCCCTATTCCCTTAGTCGCCTCTTACGGCATCCACAGGAAGACATGGAGTGGCACTAATCTAACCTGGCAACCACACGGAGACTTTTAATTCCAGTCTATTCCGATATGAGTCCTTTTTTATGGCATCGAGAAGACAAATTAGCCCACATACCACCTGACCACCTGACCACCACGATGATTCTCAAAGTTTCAATCAAAAGATTGTGATCCTGAGACCGCAACTGCGTTGACAATCTGGGGTTTGAAATGGAATGCCTAGACACTAAAATAGCTATTTCACTGGTCTTCTTGTCCTTACACTGGAACACACCTGCCTTCGAAGCTAGCGGTGGGTTCGATTCCTGACCAGGGCAAAATTTTGTTTAATGAGTGCGAGTATGTTTCTGAGTCTTAGGTTATCCGTAGTACAAGCCTAGAGCTTAATTTGTGACTAGGTTGATTTTAAACCTTACAGTTTGTACTTTTTACACCCATTTTTGACAAATAAACTATTCATTTATTCATTCATTCAATCAATCATTCATTCATTCATTCATTAAACATTTTTAAAATCCTTGCTGCAACATATATTTATCACATCCAAATATACGTTCCATGATGCCCTAGTTTGATTTATTATAAATATAAATAGGGCAGATTCTGAAATCGATGCATCGAAGGAGTTTCTTCCGAATGGAGTCGCAGTTGAGGACAATTAGTTTACAGTCGACTTGAAGATAAATGAGCTTTCTGTTTAGTTTGAAGACAGTTTGTGTCTCTCTATAATGCTAATAGATATAGTTAAGATTTATCACAAGCGACCGGAAAAGGTCAAGCTCGCTGGTTAGTTATAATTTAACAGCAAAAAACTGTTGTTCCATCTGTCCATCCGTCTGTTACAGTCTGTATCTTTTGAATCTGTGCTGTGTCTGTCTTTAAGGCTGTGCTATAACAAAAGAAATATTTGAAGTAACTTTTTCTTCAGCCTTTTTGTCTTCAGTCTTTTTTGCTCGATCATAATCAGATCGGGTTCCGGTGGTGCACGGAACTCTTACTGTACAAGTTTAAGTCGCACTTGGCTGGTTTTTCATGCGTCGATGTTACCGCTTCGGCTGCTTTTCCTTAAAGCAAAATCATTTTACCCTACATTTGCATACGTGCGTGTAAGCATGTACAAACAAAAATGACAGTTGCAGCAGTTATTTACTCTCACTTTCAGTTATATCTAAATAGTTCTTGAGATGGATTTGCCTCAACATAGTAGTACTTTGAGTAGGTCCTTACGGATCGCTACCACCATCTTATAGGTTATAGGTTATAGCGGGCTGGTCTCTGCAAGTCAACGACTTATTTCATGCGCCTATTTTGCGTTTTTTCTTTACCACCATCTTATCGCCTACCGCCAAACAGCATTCGCAATAATTTGTTCCGGTGTGGGGATAAGACACGAATCAACCAGCTACGAATAGGTGAACACCAGGGTTCAGCTGAAAACCAGCGCTGTGGTTTCGCCTGCAGCACATGCTAAGTTCTATTTGATTCCTAATTCTCTCTAATCTGATCTTGTTTTTGTGTAGTTTTTCCATTGCTGTTTTTTTTGTATACTATTGTTGTGTTGCGATGTGTTTTTGTCAAATGAATGTTCTGAATAAGACAACCTGTGAAATTAGTTGCATTCCATTCCATTTTATAGTCTGACCAACACCGATGCACCGCGCCTTAGGTATGCGGGCAGCGTTCGGGAGGGAGGGGTGTCGCTCACGGCGGCATGTAGTGTTATACACCCCGCCTCCCCGCACATACCCAAGGCGCTGTACCGCGGTGTTGGTCAGACTATAGTCTTCATGGCTGGAAACGCATTTGCAGTCTTAGCATTACTGTCTAAAGACTGCAAATCTCGATGGGTCTCGGATTCCACTTCCCATCACGGGCTCCATTCTACTCGGTAAAATATTTTGCTTTTGATAGATCTATTTTGAAAGGGGTGTCAATCATTTCATCGAAACACCTTTCATCAAATGTATCATTTCGTCGAACGCAAATTTTGCAGAAACCATAATGTTTTCAGAGTATCTTAAATATCTTACCAAACCTAACCTACGTAATTTATGTTTAAAATACAAAACATTATGGTTTCAGCAGAAAATAGCGTTTGATGAAATTAAATTCGATAAAATGATACATTCTATGAAATAATGAGTCAGCAATATGGCTTCACCGAGTAGATCAGCCCCAGGTGGCCTTCTCCTTGAAATAAAAAACCTACTAATAAATATGTACTCATTTTTCAGTCTTCTCAAAATCACAGAAAGAAAATATTAAACTTTACAACTAAGAGTTCCCGTTCAGCCGTCAATTTGAGTTTTAAGCCAATACAAAGTTTTTTATTTACAGAGAAAATTGTTGCTAAGTTCGTCGGTAAACATTTGATTCAGTTTTCTTTGGGTTTACTTAACAGAGGGTTTATTTTTACTTAAGCTGCTTTCTCTTAATTATATTTTTTCAGTTAGTACCAATTTGTAAAATCGCACACCATTCAGGATATTTTGGTTTTATAATAATGAAAGGGCCGATCATGGTGGAGTATCTATGGGGAAGGCCTATAAATAATGTCAAGCAGAGGACGTGTTTCGACTCAGATGATGATATCGATGGTGAAAACTTCACCCAGGAGAGTTCCTTTAAATTATAGTTGACTTTATTGTTTTTAACTCTTATAGGATCAGTTTGTTGTTCCTCGGTTTGTGTGTCAGTCAAGAACCTTTTTCTTAGGAACACGTGGAGGTATCAAATTGCAATTAACATCAAATACTTAGGTCTGCGGTCCCTTGAAGCTGTAATAAAATCAAGTTTCTAAGAGAACGCAATCCAAAGGTAAGGCCATTTTACTTAGACCGTACTTCTCATAGACCTGGAAACATGAAATTTGCCAAGAAGGAAGGTCTTACTTTGTTGTTTAATTATATATATTTTTTTGTGCTTATAGTCTTATTCTCAGTTGGTAAACTAATCGCGTCCTATCTCGAAGAACGGAGGCAACAGTTTTTCAACGGCAAAGTTAATGTTTGTATTCTTCGAGACGCAATCACAGGGTGATGAACGTACTGTAAGTTTGTACAGCCACTTCGGTGTGCGAGTCCGACTCGTAATTGACCGGCTTTTTTGTCAAAGATAACTTGGTCGCCTGATGACATTTTCAAAAATGTGCCTAAAAAAAGAATGAAATAAACAAAACCATATCACTAAGAGTTCCGTGTGGTTGCCGGATTAGAATAGTGCCACTCCATGTCTTCCCGTAGATGTTGTAAGAGGCGACTAAGGGAAAGGGAATAAAGACTTGTATTTGTTGTTCTTGAGTTTTAAATAAATGAAAAAGACATATTTTATTCTTTTATTTATTTCACATAATATACAAAATAAAACAACTTTACGCCTTTACGTGACTACATTCTTCTGGTGCGTATTTCTCTGTTATTTGTTGATGTTTGTCACGAATTAAGGTATTTCTTTCTTTTTTCTTTCATTAAACTGTGGAATGGTCTGTCGCCTTCGGTATTTCCGGACCAACATGACCTTCAAATCTTTAAGAAAAGAGCGTACTCTCATTTGAAAGGCCTGCAACGCACCTGTAACTCCTCTGGTGCTGCAGGTGTCTATGGGTGACGGTACTCGCTTACCATCAGGCGACCCGCATGCTCGTTTGCCTCCAATTTCATAAAAAAAAAACTGTCTCTTGACACTTAAGTCACCTATAACTCAAGAGTTGAGTTATAGGTGACTTAAATGTTTTTTGAAGTGAAAACTTCTTTAGCGGCGTTGTGCACTTTTTTTGTAATAGGTAAAAAATATCAAAAATGCACAACGTTAATTAATATTCAAGTTTTCACTTCTGCCGGCAACCCGTCGTTTTTTTATGATAGGGAGAAGACGCACGAGCACTCAGACTACCTGATGATAAGTGGAATCTGAGACCCATAAACATTTGAATTCTCAAGACTATTATAATCATAAGACCCCAAATGCGTTGCCAATACTGAGGGTTAAGATGGAATGCCTCTATGCTAGTAATTTCACCAGTTGTCCTATCCCCACACCGGAACACAACAATGCGAACATTGTTGTTTGACAGTTGGTTCATGGATAAAATAGTGGTAGCGATCAGGACTCAAGGTCCTACCACCACTAAACCTACTGCAACTATTTCTACAAATGGTCCAGCTGTTCATATCTGTGCCTTCGCTGTGTCAATAAGATGAATCCTGACATCTTATTCCCGAGCGGTATCGGGAATATTCAGGCTTCCTCTATTAATGTTGACAGTTTTATATAGCTCGCTGTATTTATCTGCCTGCGAATTGAGATGAAATGAATTTTATTTTCTCAAGAATGTTGCAATTTTATTATATATTTGGATTTTGTATTGAAATATTTGAGTCGTTGTTAAAAAGTAGACCCTTAATAACTTATTAACTGTGTTTTGTTTTTCGTGTTTTGTGTAGTAATCATTATGTCATCAACATAAAACGACATAGACCCACGTATGCATAAACGTTTTGCGCAGCTAGTGTGCTTAAAATATGATTCGTCCTTATCTGTCATTATGACGTATGAATTTGACAGAAAGGGACAAACAATAAGACTAGTACTTTAACTAAATTAGTTTGTGCGTTAATGAACAAGGGGTGGGTTTTACCTCAAACGCTGCAATTTAGCCGGCAACAGCTTTCTATAGTCCATCAGTTCAAGTGCTTAAATAAATTTACATACATACATACACACATAACATTACGCCTTCATTCCCAGAGCGGGGCAGGCAGAGCCACAGAAATACCAACAACTCCAAAAAGACTTGTTGGTAATTCTGTAACCACATTTTGCACAAACAGGCTAAGAAGTTTACTAGTGTATTAGTGACAGGTTGCCCATATCGCTTAAGAGTACTATAAAGCAATTATTCCCTTAGTCGCCTCTTAAGACATCCACGGGAAGATATGGAGTGGCACTATCCTAACCCGGCAACCACCCTTGGTCTAACGGGGTTTACAAAATTTAAACATATTAAACCACGTGACTCCGTTAAACAACCAATCAGAACTGTTTTGAAGAACGCTGACAGCAGTGTTCACTTTCTTTTCCCTTCTATTGGCTAACAAACCGTATCATATCAAATCAAATCAAATTTATTTATTTGTAAAACATAGGTGAGAAATGGTACAAAACAGTTATAATTGGTAGTATCACTATGTCTGGCCAGTAGGCATACAAAATTGTGAGAGATAGCATGCAACATGCATTACTTAGGTAGGTAGGTACATTATATTAGTATTTCTACACGCTATTATATGGTTTTAACTGGCCACTTGATGGTAAGTGGGATCTGTAACTAGCGTTGCCACCCGTACTATAATATCATCATATCATCATATCAGCCGAAAGACGTCCACTGCTGGACATAGGCCTCCCCCAAGGCTCTCCATAATATAATTCAGTTCAATTCCATTCAATGATTTATTCATAAAAATAACACTTTTATGTGTCAAGAAAACATTAGTATAATTAAAAGCTTAAATTCTTACTAATACATGTTGTAACGAAGTTGTTACAACCTCCTTTTTACCTTCCTGGCCACTCTTTCATTTCGTTTTAATCTTTCTAAATTCAAAATTGTTTATGATCCATTTTTTTAAATCGATCCATGAGATCACTCTCGGATTATCTTTGGTTAACACCAGACACGCTCGTCCTTTGTCTTGCTATATTATTTTTCCATTTCTTTTATTTAAAACAACAATTCTATTTTAAAGATTGTTTCATTTACTAATTTACCACCTTTAATATTCTTCCTCTACCGGGTCACCGAGATACTTACCACTGGTACGTCAGAAATGGCTCAGAATGGTCAGAATATTACTATTGTGAGTACATTTTTTTTTGTATTTTTTTATATAAAAAGTATCTTATGTTACTTCTAGTACCTCCCAGAATATGTGTACAAAGTGTAATTATGATTCGTCAGGTAATGTTTGCGTGAAAGCGTAACAAACATCCACGCTTTCACATTTTATAATATTAGTAAGGATGAAAGACATAAAGTCGCTAAAATGCTTTAATTTTAAGAACAATATAATTTCATTATTCGTGGCGTAAACTTTGGTCTAAAAAGGTGTCGTTTTTGAACGCAACCAAAAAAATTACTTGACATTTCGTTTTGACGTTTAATTTGGCGGTTGTGTTACAAATCTTGGTTAAAAGAAAGTACCTACTCTACTGACTACTAATTTAATTTTGCTAACTAAATTATTTGCTAGCGATCATAAATAAAATGTATTACATAATATTTTTGAGCCCTATAACTTACCATATACTATATAATCTTGATAAGAAAAGTAGCAACCCTATCTAACCCATAGACATTAGCATTCTCGCAATTTCAATCTTAAGACTCCAATTCTAAGACCAAAAATGCGTTGCCAACTCTACCATGGAATGCCTCTATGCTATTGGTTTCACCAGTTACCTTATTTTCACACCGGAACACAACAATGCAAACTGCTGTTACTTACTGGTAGGTTAAAGGATAAGATGGTGGTAGTGACCTATCTGAACATAATATGAAGTACTAGCTGTTTTCCGCAACCCCGTCCCGTCCCGTCGAAATATAGAAGTCGTTTATCGCATTTCCCTCAGGAACCTTTCAAATTTTCGGGATAAAAAGTACCCTATGTCCGTCCTCGAGACTTAAACTATCTCCATATCAAATTTCGTCTAAATAGGTTCAGCGGTTTATCCGTGAAAACTTAACAAACGGAAAGACAGACAGACAGAATTACTTTCACTTTTATAATATTAGTATAGATAACTCCAACATCGTGTAAAAGAACGAGACTCTCAGTAATTACAGGCTTAAAATCCCCGACTCTATTTGTGTAATTGCACCAGGCATCAAACTAGACTATAACTATACAACCGCTTACTAGATTCCTTGCAAAAAAACACACACACACACACACACGTACTCTCTCTGTACCATAAGCTCCATTCAACCGAGGAAGTCATAATCTATACACCCATCTCTGTCTAATCCAGGCAATTAAGAGCGAGTGAGCAGGACGGGAACCTATAATCTGTCAACAAGACGCGCTAATTGCACTTGGAGCTAGCTTCGTGAATGCGCTGCGTTAATTAGGCGGTTTATTTGACGTTCAAGTAGTGTGTTAGTAGGGCTCGCTACACGCTGAGTTTTGAAGAGGGTTTTCGCTTTATAAAGGGACGGAATGGAATAAACAGTGGTACTTATGATTAAAATAAGTATTTTGCGTGAAAAACGGAGAGTTAACAATAATCATTGTGAGGGGACTGTTTGAAGGTCAGCTGCGAAAGTTTGTAAAAAAAAACTAGATGCTAGATGGGCAATTACAATATAGAATAAACGATCAATGGGGTTTATTATGACATAACTATGCTGTTCTGTTTACGCTCAGAGAAAAGTAAAGAGCTACTTATACCGGGTGTAAATCCAAATGGGTCAGTATGGAGAAGTCGGAAACTATGAGAGATAGCGAGATCTGTTCTTAGGAACCATGACGTCGATTTTAGATTTAATAATAATTACATTCAAACTTTTTTATTAACTCTCATACATAACCGGGAATCGAACCTGGTCAAAATCAATGTGTATAAATTCTGCAAGTCGCAAGAAGCACAACAAAATTGAAATATTAAAAATATATATTAAATATATATTTTTATTTTTATTTTTATTATTATTAAATCAAAAATCGACGTCATGGTTCCTAAGAACAGATCTCGCTATCTCTCATAGTTTCCGACTTCACCATACTGACCCATTTGGATTGTACACCTGGTATAACTGCCATAGCTCTGTCCTTTACGCTCACCGTAAAAGGAACTGCATGGCTAGGTCATAATAACCCCCCAGGCTACCCTAATAACAAGCTTAATTAACATTTGTGTGATGGGCGCAGGTGTTTGTTAAGTGTTTTATGTTTTCCATGTATCTAAGTAACCCTGTAAAGGGAGTCCCCATACCAGAAACAGGTATTTTTCGGCGAGGTGCGGATCCTTTTGTGTGCGAGGCGGGTTCGGACTTGGCATTTTTTTTCTAATTGTGTTATAATTGAAGACACGTTAGCCTAGTTGGTAGTGACTATGCCAACGAAGCTAGTGGTCCCGGGGTCGATTTCCGGTATGGACAATATTTGTGTGATGAGCGCGAATATTTGTTTCTGAGTCTTGGATGTTTTTAAGTATTTATTTCTCTATGTAGCTATGTTTATCGTTGTCTAGTACACATAGCACAAGCCAAAGGCTAGGTCAAATTATGTGACATTGTGCCTTAGCTACATACATAACATCAGGCATTCATTCCCAGAGTAGGGTAGGCAGAGCTACAGAAATACCAACAACTCTAAAAAGACTTGATAATAATTCTGTATCCACATTTTGCTCAATTGGCCTAAGATGTTTACCAGTGTATTAGTGACAGATTGCAAGCCAAACTCCTAACATTACTACCAGGGACCCGCCCACCCAAAGCCCAAAGGCTTTAATCGGTGAATGGTTGAATGGGAGGTTAGTCTTTCAAAAAAGACTAACCTCTCAAAAGAATACCCCACTAGAAGAACAACCTCTTGGAACGAAATATATGACTAAGTTATTTGTTAAACTAACAAACTACAAGGCAAACCTTAACAGCTAAAGCACAGATAACCCTTATAAATAGCGATTTTAAAAGCATATCGAACGGCTTTATTAAGTAAAACCCTTATAAAAACCCATTCAAAACCCCTTGAATGGGATAGCGGGCCGGTCCCTGATAACTACAAGCCTTTATTCCTTTAGTCGCCTCTTACGACATCCACTATTCTGACCCAGCAACCACACGGGGAATATACAGCCATTTAACCACCTGTTCCGATCAACTGTATAACTCTATTCCAGCAAAAGTGTCCACGACTAACTTATATAAATAAGTTTTCCATGAATTGAGAAACTGTGCTGAGCAGCTAATTCTCAGACCAGCCCAGTTGTAACCTAGTTGCGCTCGCTTCCGGACTTAGTAGTAGTTCGGCGACAGCTGTTAAGGGGGGGTAGGACAACGTTTTCCATACTAACTTTGTTGACTTGTTCCATCTAGTCATACACTTAGTTCTACATGTATGACTAATAAGAAAAAAAATCCGCTTAGTTCTACATCCATGTATGACTTCTTTGAACACGTAAAATGGTACTTTTTTGTTCTGTCTAGTCATACACCTACACGATGTGTACAAAACGAGTTGTACACAATAGTTATACTCCGTTAAAGGTGGGTCGTAATTTTAAGCACTGTCTGCATTAGAGTCGAGCTCCTATTTCTGGGTTGTTTTGGCCCTTCGGGCCCGATATAAAAATGAACCTAACCTAACCTACCTATTTAACGACTCGACAGAGTATAACTAATTGGATTTTTATGTATGACTAGACAGAACAAAAAAGTATCATTTTACGTGTTTAAAGAAGTCATACATGGATGTAGAACTAAGCGGTTTTTTTTTTTATTCATACATGTAGAACTAAGTCTATGACTACGAGTAGATGGAACAAGCTACTTTGTTCACGTTTTTTTGTAATAACATACATACATAACATCATGCCTTAACTCCCAGAGTGGGGCAGGCAGAGCTACAGAAATACCAACAACTCCAAAAAGACTTGCTTACAAATCTGCAACCACCTTTTGCACAATCAGCCCAAGATGTTTACCAGTGTATTAGTGACAGGTTGCAAGCCCATCGCCTAGCAGTACTACAAGCCCTGATTCCCTTAGTCTAGGTTGATGCCTGGTGCAATTAAACAAATATACTCGGGGATTTTAAGCCTGTAATTGCTAAGTGTCTCGTTCATTAACATGATATTAGAGCTATCCATTCTAATAATTATTATAAAAGTGAAAGTAACTCTGTCTGTCTGTCTGTCTGTTTGCTAAGCTTTCACGGATTAACCGCTGAACCGATTTAGATATGATACCATTACAAAACAAACAATGTTTTCACAGATGAAGGTGATGATGTTTTTATGTGACGACACGGTGGCTAGTTGGTAGTGACCCTGCCTCCGAAGCCAGCGGTCCTGGGGTCAAATCCCGGAAAGGACAGATATTTGTGTGATGAGCGCGAATATTTTGTTCCTGAGTCTTGGATGTTTTCTATGTATTTAAGTATGTATTTATCTATATAAGTAGCTTATCGTTGTCTGGTACCCATAGTCCAAGCCTAGAGCTTAGTTTGAAACTAGGTCAATTAGTGTGACATTGTCCTGTGATTATTATTATTTTATTATTAACGCAAATCATAAGCTTTTTTTTAAACTGTTACTTTTAAGATTTAAATCAAACTTAACCTAACCTTTTCTACAAATAACATCCTGAAATGTTTACAGTTCCAGTCATATAAAAAATATTGTTGGTATCACCAACAATACATATTGCAACTGGCAATACTGTCTAGCTCTGCCTCTCTTTCTTCCACCCGCTCTTCCTGCACAACTATAGCTTTAGGAGCTAATTGAAGCATTTAACTTTATTTTCTCCTAAATATTTGTGTTATTGTTTTTAATTAGGTGATTGTTTTGTGTACCAATAAAATATAAAGCACAGAACTGCTTTATTTATTATTGAGAAGAGTCCACACTTCTCAAAAAATATGACTGGGTCATACACACTCTTAAAAACAAAAGTTGTCTTACCTGTGGTCAATAGTTAAAAACTTGTGTGCATATAAGTTATGTTTTTATATGATTGGTCTAAAGTGGTCCTGATGCCGTTTATAAGGGAATGGGCTTAGCCAGAAAATTAGGTCTTAAAATGTTAACTTCCGGTGTATCCACAGGAAAGACGCTAACCTAAATCAGTGTATGATCCGACTACGAGTACCAATAAATTATTTCAACAAAGTAATTATGAACAAACAATATTATGGGAAACAACGGGCTTTCTTATAACTATTACTCTTTCATTAGCGGTAATGAACTTAATTGTTTTTCGATAAAAAATCACGTGAAGCGAAACGTTCTCCTTAACACCGCACTTCCTAATTAGGTGTCTGGAGGTTTCCAAGCAATCGAAACTCGTCCGCGACTAACTCAAGTTGCCGATCGGATCAGCTGAGCACGTTGCCGATAATTACATAAGATAGTTCACATTTTGATTGCCTATCCTATACGTATAAATACAATTTAACTGCAGTTGTAAGCTGAGGTGATTGAAGGTTACTAAACTTTGTCATTATATGCTTTACATTGTTTATTCATTTGCACAACAGAAAACCGTGGTGGTGGTAGGACCCTGTGCAGGGTCCGTCCGGGTTGCTACCATCATCTTATCCATTAACCACCCGCCAAGCAACAGTGTTCGCATTGTTGTGTTCCGGTGTGGGGATAAGACAACCGGTGAAATTACTAGCATAGAGGCATTCCATCTTAGTCCTCAGGGTTGGCAACGCATTTGAGGTCTTAGGATTATAGTCATGAGAATTCAAATGTCTATGGGTCTCAGATTCCACTTACCATCAGATGGCCTGAGTGCTCGTGTGCCTTCTCCTTAACAAAAAAAAAAGTTTAGTAGAAAACACTAGTACTAATGAGGGGGCCACTGGACACTCGGCGCCCTCATAAGAGTTAAGTGTCCATGTTTGTTGTCTGTCAGCTTAAAGTGTCCAATACTAGTACCATCCTAGCATTCGTTAAAAAACACCTAGGTCCAAATCGTTCCATCGTTTTGAAGCTATGATGCGGTAGCTCATCACTTCATCGAATGTATCATTTTATCGAACCACATTTCATCGAACGCTATTTTCTGCTGACAATGTTTTCAGGGTATCTTAAACATTAATTACGTAGGTTAGGTTGGGTTACATATTCAAGATACCCTGAAAACATTATGGTGTCAGCAGAAAATAGGATTTGATGAAATCAAACAGACAGACTCAAAGAGACACGTCAAAATTATAAAACCTCTTTTTCTTTGGGTTAATATTATCAATCTTGGAGTGAAACAATACGTCATCAACATTTATATCACTCCCTCGCTTCCTCGTTGTGTCGCTCCGTCTTCTTCCCGCTCATTTGCCATTTAAATTCGTACCGCGATAAGCCTGGACATCTGTCGGGTGGATATTGCCAAGAAAATGCATCGTTACCATTAAAACTAGATAGAAATTCACTTCTTTAATTAAGCTTGTTTTTTTTATTCAATCTTTTCTTGAAAAGAAATAAGAAGACTCCCACAAATTGAATAATTCTATACTAAGCTGCAGGCGTATCTCCAACGGTGGGCGCAAATGCGCTGAAAAAGAAGCTCAGGGCTTGTACCATGCATGCTGTACCTACTAGGCAAAGATCTATATACTACATACACATTACATCACACCTTCATTCCCAGAGTGAGGTAGGCAGAGCTACACAGAATTACCAACAACTCTATAAAAATTGTTGATAATTCTGTTACCACATTTTGTACGGACAGGCTAAAGATATACAAATAGATTCAAAATATTTATTCAGTAAATTCTCCACAAGAGGGCTTTTCGACACGTGTGTAATATGCAAATGATCCTACTTACGCTTCGGCCAAGACCATAATTGTGGAGAATACTTATTTACACAGAAAACATCCAAAACTCGGCACCAAATACTCGCGCCCATCACACAAATATTTTTTCACTTCTCATGCTCGCAAAGTCCTTCTTTATGCTGGATAAAATCGCATTTTATGCACTAGTGCTTAAAGTATTGTCGTCATCTAGACTAAGACAATTAGACCCTACAGCCAAACAGACGAGGCGACTGCACTAAATAAATTTGTTATTTGAATGCATTTACATTAATTTATGTTCCCTTTATGTTGCATCTAACAAAAAAGATATTTAAAACGATTAATACAAGCATTATTAACAAAAATATTACAAAATCAAGGTATGGCTTGGCAGTGTTGAGTTCGACCTAACTTAAAAATTTCATCCAGAAAAAATCTAATACAGTGGCGTGGACATGGCGGGAAAGAGTTTTGGACTGTTAATTAGTTGTTTTCTTTCCAAAACTTGTTGTGTTACGGAATATATTTAAAATGCCGTCAAGTGAGAAGGAAATAATTCTCCCACCCAACACACTAATGGAAAAAATGCACAAGAAGTTATTGAACAGACATTGCCGCCTAAGACAAAAAAAAGTTTTGTTTCCTCGTAATCGAAGTGAAAAGTAGAGTGTATAACTCGGTCTTGAACCCCATTTTATCCTCGACTTAATTATCCACCCTCGCCTACCGGCTCGGACACCATAAGTCTTGGATAAACTGGTGTTTTATGCCCTTGCTGTACAATCTACTATTTCTTGATGTAAATTGAACCCAACGCTAATCCCGTCTTCAAAGTTCAGAAAAACTTTTAAGCATAGGTTTGTTTTACTATACTAAATTCTATTTGCTATCCAGTTTCAGTTGGAATGTTTTCTGGTTCGAGAACCGACGTTAACGACGACGTTTGAGAAATAAAAGCACCGCGGTTACGTTATCTTTCTCAAAATGCATTCAAAGATGTCCTAGGTATAACGTGATGGATGTTTATTAAACCAAGTAGATAATGTTGATTTAATATCTCGAGATAATAGTTTTTTTTGTATGGCACCTGGTTGTAAGTGGAAGACCCAAGACTATAATATCAGGACTGCAATCCCAAGACCTCAAATGCGTTGGCAACCCTGACGACTATCATGGAATGCCTCTATGCTATCATTTTACCGGTTATCGTATCGGGAACCTAACGATGCGACCATTGCTGCTTAGCGGCAATGTAAACATAATAATTAAAATTGTGATTTATATTCGTCTTTTTTCTAGCAACTTGACTTATGCCCACACGGGTAACATACGTAGGTATTAATGATTTATAGATACCTTTCTCAAAAGGTATTTAAAAACCCTTTGAGTAGTTTCTTCTATAAACGGAATACACGTCCATATAAACGCGGCGAACAGCTTTAACTTATAATACTCGTATGTATATAGATGCAAGGAAAATTGATTCAAATCCTTACGCACAAAATCTCGTATATCAACTTCATACATTTACGTAGAATACGTAGATAGAAAATAGAAACGTTAAGCTGCAGCAGCGTTTACATCTAGGCTATGCTTGCACTTGTATTTACACACGCAATTATCATGTTAATTTAACCCCAATATATCTTTATTTTCTTAATTAATGGCTTTCACTCTTTATTAGGGTTCCGTAGTCAAACTGGGTACCCTTATAGTTTCGCCATGTCCGTCCGTCCATCCGTCCGTCCGTCCGTCCATAGCCTAGCTCAGAAACTCTTAGTACTAGAAAGCTTGAATTTAGCATGAATATACATTAGTCACTACAACAAAATGGTAAAATAATACCTTAAAAAAAAAGTTTATACTCCCCTAAACGTAATGTGGGGATGTTTTTTTTTTTTCTCGTTTACCCCATAGTGTATGGTGCCGTTGGATAGGTCGTATAAAATTATTACGGGTTAGTGACACCAATTTTTCGATTAAGGGATCCGCTTATGAAATTTTAAGCTTTAAAGTGCTAATTTTTAAGAGTCAAGTGAAGACACTCGATACAGCCAAAACTACAAATACTAAAAATCTCAATAATAAATGAAATTAAAGCGAATATAACGAATTTATAAAGAAAACTATCACGTTTAAGTAGACATCATTGGTTCTTGTGATACAGGTGATTAAAATGTTTATACCTAATAAAATCATCCAAGAGGGCACCAAATGACTTTAAATAGAAAATTAGTTATTACTTGATGATTTTTATGTTCGTAGTAAGACTTAACGGCTTCGGAACCCTACACTGAACATGGTTTGACATGCTCTTGCCCGGTTTTTAACAAGGTGTATTTCGCCAAGGTCGACTTTTGGTCATTCACCATGAACTTATAGTCCGGTTAAAGAGTATTGTCTCTTGTGGACTTAACAGAAGCTCTTGGGGTTGCCTCCACAAGTTTTTGACAAATCCCCCATATAACTATGGCCCTACTTTTGAAACTGACAATTCTTAATCGGCTTAACAGATTTTCATCAAAACTAGCTAAAACGACCTCAGTTATACTTATAATATAAGTTTAACTGAGGTCGTTTTTTCACCCATTTATTAAATGGGTGAAAACTTTGTGTGTTGCGTTTTATATGACGTGTTTTCTAGGGTTCCGTAGCCAACTGGCAAAAAACGGAACCCTTATAGATTCGTCATGTCTGTCTGTCTGTCCGTCCGTATGTCACAGTCACTTTTTTCCGAAACTATAAGAACTACACTGTTGAAACTTGATAAGTAGATGTATTCTGTGAACCGCATTAAGATTTTCACACAAAAATAGAAAAAAAAACATAAATTTTGGGCGTTTCCCATATTTAAAACTGAAACTCAAAAATTTTTTTTCATCAAACCCATACGTGTAGGGTATCTATGGATAGGTCTTCAAAAATGATATTGAAGTTACTAATATCATTTTTTTTCTAAACTGAACAGTTTGCGCGAGAGACACTTCCAAAGTGTTGAAATGTGTCGTCCCCCCCTGTAACTTCTAAAATAAGAGAATGATAGAACTAAAAAAAATATATGATGTACATTACCATGCAAATTTCCACTGAAAATTGGTTTGAACGAGATCTAGTAAGTAGTTTTTCTTTAATACGTCATAAAACATTGATCAAAGCTACAACGAACTTTTATATTATGTTACTTGCTGCTACGGAACCCTTCATGGGCGAGGTCGACTCGCACTTGGCCGCTTTTTTTTACATTTTCTCCTAAATCGTATCAATGAAACTCAATTCTCTTTTTTATCCATGTTTCTATTAGGTAATTTAGTCTCATGAAAAATATAACATTATCCGTAAGTAATTTTCATCTTCCACCATTAAAATATTTTCTTAATTCCTAGAACCTTTAAATCTTCCGAACCATGTAATTGCCGATTAACTCCGCCGAGTCTGTCGCGTCAGAAGATCCAAGATGTCCGACAGAACCCGGCAGAATAATCCCAAAAAAGAATAAGCGGTTAAGGAATTTTAATTTTCTTAAATTAATTCCTGTTCATTTTTCATAGGCCCAAATGCTAGGGTTGCCACGGAATTGAGTCAGATTGCCAGCATTAATTTAAATGAGGCAATTATTTTTAGAGATGGCACGACGTTAATTTGGAGACGTGGAATTTTACTTTGAAAGGGTTAAGACAAATTTTGTGAAAATGAGCAGATTAAATTTTATTTGAGAAATCTTACGTGAAATATTTACCATCTGAAGACTTTTGTTCATATCTGCATTTACTCTTTTATTTTTTCCAAAAGTAAAAGTAGGAAATTATCCATTCGGCCGCGTACGTAACTAAGTTTTGTAACTAGCTACGAACTAGATTTTTTTTTCGTTGTTTGTAGCCAGGTAACAAACGAAGAATTCAATGTTGATTGTTTTTGTTTGTCCATTCCGGGAGTGGGTAGTCAACGTGAAAAAATGTTTAACGGTTGGAATGTGCAGGGGTCAAAATGTCCATACGGGCCGGCTGTCTATGTGGCAAAAAGTATGAACGTCAAAATGCCCCAGTGTCAAAATGTACATATCATCGTGGTCACAATGGTTAAGTGACAAATGGTACACATCTCAAACTACAAGTACAACAAAACGTGTGATTGACAAAATGCTCGCTTGATACAACGTACTTAAGTTTGAATGTATAAGTGCCAAAAAGTTCAATGTCCTTTTTGTGTTATGGAAAATTATTATGACACATTGACCTCTATATAAATTTGCCACAAGGGGCTATAGACTGGTTGCGTAACCTGAATATAGATTTATAAATTATTACAACTGATCTTTCGCCAAACGATTAAATAAATAAATTACGACACATTATTAAAAATTTCTTTATTTTTTATTTAAATTTTAAGGTGCCGTTAGTTACGAACATAAATCAACTACTTCATATAGGCACTTAAAGTAAAAAAATAGGTACATTTGTGTAAGTAGTATTTAATTTCTTCGTTATCTTACAATCTAATTATTATAGTTTTTGTCACTTTGATTCAACTTTACTTCAAAAAAAATATAATATTAATTAGTAGGAGTAGGTACGTAACGTAATTTAGTCATAATATTACGGTTTAAGAGCAAATGTCGTTATAGTATTTCTGAATATCCGGCAATATTTTTTACGTATCGGCATAAATATAAAATAACCCATATAACTTTGCATGCATCGATTTCTGAGCTGTTACATAGGACGGCACAGTACCTAATGGAAGTAATAAGACTAACATAATAAAAGGCTGTACATTTTGACACATGCACGTGGTGTCGCTTATACCTATCAACTCATGTACGTTTTTACCTGGATGCATTTAAACACGTGTACACGATAACAATTATACATTATGATACTTGTTCGATTGGGCCCGAACACATTTTAACTCCAGTCCATTTTAACCAGGCTCATTTTGACGTTCATACTTTTTGCCACATAGACAGCCGGCCCGTATGGACATTTTGACCCCTGCACATTCCAACCGTTGAACATTTTTTCACGTTGACTAGCCACTCCCGGAATGATCAAAGTTAAATTCTTCGTTTGTAACCTGTGGTGCTAGACAAGTTGCATTCGACAATCGTTAGCGATTATGTTTCGATTGATAAATGTATGGAATTGACGTAAGCCACCGAGATAGTAACGTGACACTTACGTCAATTCCATATATTTTTCAATCGAAAGATAATCGCTAGCGAGTGTCGAATACACCTTGTCTAGCCCCACTGGCTACAAACCAAGAAAAGTAATTCCTAGTTCGTAGCTACATACAAAACTTAATTACGTACGCGGCCGAAGGGAATTCTTCGTTTGTAACCTGGCTACAAACAACGAAAAAAAAATCCTAGTTCGTAGCTAGTTATAAAACTTAGTTACGTACGCGGCTGAATGGCAAGTTTTAATAGAAAGATAATTATCAAAATAATATGATATATTACAGAATTTAATTAATATGTCTCAAAAATCTAAAGTGCATAATTTGAGTGAAGCAGTTCTTCTGCAATCGTCGAAAAAAAACAACATAACCATTCTAACCAACATAAATTATCATGTTGATTTATTATCTACCTATCACGTAAGGATAAATCGTCGAGGTGTCACCTGGGTATTAGAATTGAGAAAAATAAGGGTACGATGGTGTAAGGGAAGATTTAAATCTATGCTACTCTTAACTGCATATTGTTCAAAATGCAATAGTGATCGTACTACTTCAAGAAGAAAATAAGTTCCAAGGATGAGTTCACGTTTAAGAAAAAACACCGGACAATGTCACAGAAATTTACCTAGTCTCAAACTAAGCTCTAGGCTTGTACTATACAATATAAAAATATAAATATCACGAGACAATGTCATACAAATTGACCTAGTCCCAAACTAAGCTCTAGGCTTGTACTATGGGGAATAGACAACGATAAACATACTTAGATAGAGAAATAAATACTTAAATACATATAAAACATCCAAGACTCAGGAACAAATACTCGTGCTCATCACACAAATATTTGCCCTTACCGGGATTTGAACCCGGGACCGCTGGCTTCGGAGGCAGAATCACTCCCAACTAGGCCAACGTAACGTGTCGTCACTATGGGTACTATACCGATAAATTTACTTATATAGAGAAATATATAGAAAAACATCCAAGACTCAGGAACAAATACTCGTGCTCATCACAACCCAGGACCACGAGCTTCGTAGGCAGGGTCACTACCAACTAGGCCAACGTGTCGTCGTGTCATGTTTGTACATACCTTTTGTTTCTGTTTTGTTTAACTACTACCACTAAAATTCTTGTACCAATGGTTCTATCATTACACAAAATAAATAAGGTATTTTTGTTTATTAAAAGCACTATTTGTTTACGCAAGTGGCAACCCTAGTCGTGGAATTATGAAGGAATCCGAGAGACGGATTACGGCATTATTTTTGGACGGAGTTTATTTAAATTACAGCCTACGTTCATCTTCTTTGATGTGCCGAAGTTTGGGGATTCTTGGCCATATGGCCAAGTCCGCCAATCCTCAGCCCCTGGTTGATTTGTACAAATATTTGTAGAGTTGTTTGTTTGTTTTATGCACTCTTAGCTTTAATAAGGGGCACACGAATTGACCTAGTTCCAAACTAAGCTCATTGATATGTCAACGGTGTGGACATAAAGCCAGTAGCTAGTTACGAATATAAATCACAATTTTAATATTAGGTTTACTATTACCCGTTGAGTGAGCGATCTCGACAGATAGCACTTTAATGGAATATCACCTCACTGCCGCTAAACCATAGCAAAAGAACGAAAGGCATAGAAGGAGCCTTAAAACGAAAGCGTCAAATCTATACCCGTCTCGAAAACTTCAATATGAATGTTCAATAAGTTAAAAAAGGAAAGAGTATAGAGTAAAGGTCTTGCTAAAACTAGCTGTACACGCCGAGGTGTTTTCAACTCGTGTAAATAGTCTCCAACGATACCAACTGGACATCATTGTCATCCTTACTAATATTATAAATGTGAAAGCGTGGATATTTGTTACGCTTGCAAAAATTGCAGTGGGCGAAGCCGCTGGCGTGGCGCTAGTAGATTATACATGCAACAGTGTGCGTCAGCAACGTGTACGATCATGAAAGAGACAGTTCTATAAGCTAAAAAGCAAAGCTTATAGAACTGTCTCTTTTTGACACACTGAATCCCAATAAGACACCCAATGTGTTGCCTTTTGTTTAATCGCTCCTTCTATGCCTTTAGTTCTAATTCTATGGGCTAAATAAGTTGCATAACGTTCACGCAAACGATTATAGAAAACTGACAAAACGTATATAATAAACGCAAGCGCTCGACGCGACCGACACGTCAATCCTATACGTTTTCGATAACGATAACCTAAAACGCGTTCTCGTTTGCGTCTCTGCAATAATAAAAAAGCGGCCAAGTGCGAGTCGGACTCGCCCATGAAGGGTTCCGTAGCAGCAAGTAACATAATATAAAAGTTCGTTGTAGCTTTGATCAATGTTTTTATGACGTATTAAAAAAAAACTACTTACTAGATCTCGTTCAAACCAATTTTCGGTGGAAGTTTGCATGGTAATGTACATCATATATTATTTTTACATTTATCATTCCCTTATTTTAGAAGTTACGGGGGGGGGGACACACATTTTTCCACTTTGGAAGCGTCTCTCGCGCAAACTATTCAGTTTAGAAAAAAATTATAATAGAAACCTCAATATCATTTTTGAATACCTATCCATAGATACCCCACACGTATGAGTTTGATGAAAAAAAAATTTTTGAGTTTCAGTTCTAAGTATGGGGAACCCCAAAAATTTATTGTTTTTTTTCTATTTTTGTATGAAAATCTTAATGCGGTTCACCGAATACATCTACTTACCAAGTTTCCACAGTATAGCTCTTATAGTTACGGAATAAAGTGGCTGTGACATACGGACGGACAGACGGACAGACATGACGAATCTATAAGGGTTCCGTTTTTTGCCATTTGGCTACGGAACCCTAAAAAACGCTTTGATATTAATAAACTTGCTGCTAACGCAGAAATATTGCTTAACTCAGCTGAAACAAGTTTAAATCTGTGCTAATTTAAATTAGTTTGTCGCTGCACTTTCTACGAGACGTTTTTAAATTCTGTAATGTAAAACTGCAGAGTATTTTCAGAGGAAACGCGGGTGGGTAAGGACCAAAAAGTTGTCCACGCTAACTCACTCAATTAAATTTTCTATGAAACTTTTCCGTTGTGACACGAAAATTAGCCATACATTTGTAGGGATAAATTTCGTGTCACAACGGAACTTTTTCACTTTTGTTGTTTGTATGGTTAACTACGCTTAACTATGGTCCAACTATTTGGTTCTTACCCGGGTAGTATGATTGTTACTCGTCAGTGTCTGATTTCAATGGCTGGCCTAACCTGGTCCTTCAGTGCGTATAAACGGCAAGAGCGTGTATCGAGATGGTTTGTATGCTTGATAGCAACATCTGTGTACTTTTTTTTTTATGTTAAGGAGAAGGCACGCGAGTTCTCAGGCCACCTGATGGTAAGTGACCTTTGAATTCTCAAGACTATAATCCTAAGACCTCAAATGCGTTGCCAACCCTGAGGACTAAGATGGAATGCCTCTATGCTAGTAATTTCACCGGTTGTCTTATCCCCATACCGGAACACAACAATGCGAACACTGTTGCTTGGCGGGTGGTTAATGGATAAGATGGTGGTAGCGATCCGGATGGACCCTGCACAGGGTCTTACCACCACTAAATTACCAGCATTACTCTTTTTTCCTCAAGGTTGGCAACACTTGTATTCTTAGGATTGCTATCTTAAGATTGTAGTATTCAAAATGCGAATAAATATGCGTCCCAGATCGCACTAACCATCAGGCGGCCGGCGTGCTCGTTCACCTTCAACAGCCATAAAAAAGTAATAACTATAATATGAATTGACTGAAGACAGTGATCCATTGTAGCGTGAATAGAATGGACCCCACATAAATCACCCAATAGCGAGTATAAAGTTGTTTTCACTAGAGTTGTGCGAGGTAGCGGAAAATCCGCAAATAGGAGAACTGCGCTAAGTGGGGCTAGGAATTCTATTGGTGGAATTTTCCTCGCACACCGCTCCGTTACCTCGCATTGCTCTTGTGGAATAAATAAAAACAAAACAAATATCAGGGGACAATCTCACACAAATTGACCTAGTCCCAAACTAAGCTTTTGCACTTGAGTGTAACAATTTTTTTTTTTATGTTAAGGAGAAGGCACCCGAGCACTCAGGCCACCTGATGGTAAGTGGAATCTGAGACCCATAGACATTTGAATTCTCAAGACTATAATCAAGTCAAATGCGTTGCCAACCCTGAGGACTAAGATGAATGCCTCTATGCTAGTAATTTCACCGGTTGTCTTATGCAGTACAATGCGAACACTGTTGCTTGGCGGGTGGTTAATGGATAAGATGGTGGTAGCGATCCGGACGGACCCTGCACAGGGTCCTACCACCACTATTATTAAACACTATTATTAGCGCTTTAAAGCTTAATATTTCATAAACGGATTACTTAATTAAAAAACTGTTTTCAAATCCATAATATTTTTAAAAACCTATCCAACCACACCGCACGCTATACGGTAGACGAGAAAAAAAATACATCCCCACGTTACGTGTAGTAGGCGAGGTAAACTAAAAATTTATTTTTTCTTTTTATTTTACCACTTTGTTGGCTTGACTAATATGCATATTCATGCCAAATTGCAACTTTCTAGTACTAATAGTCTTTGCACTAGGCTGCGGACGGACGGACGGACGGACATGGCGAAACTATAAGGGTTCCTAGTTTGACTACGGAACCCGAAAAAGAAATATCATGTGAAGCTGTCCGGCACGAAACATGACAGCGTGCTCTCGTTTGAAACGTGTCTTTCTCGACCTAATTATAATTCTATTTTTAATGAATAGCTTCACTTTTGTCAAGGTTTACTTCGCCAATGTCGATATAATTATAGACACTTCTATGGATTCATTAGAGAAATAAATCCTTGGATATCACAGGCAAGGACAACAGTTTATACAGTAGTTGAAAGAGTATTTTCTACGTTAAATTCTATGAACGATGAGTATTCGTGATTTTGTGATGTGATTTACATAATCATAAACTTGGACAAACTGACTGTAAGACAACACACAACGTAAACCACTGAATTTAAAAAGAGGTTCTACTTAAACTACATACAAGGAGATTTTTGTAAGTGGTAATGTGAATCTGAAAGCAAAGGAAATGAATCTCAGTTAATAAATATCAGGTGATAATCTCACACAAATAGACCTAGTTCCAAACTAAGCTCTAGCTTTGTACTACGGGTACTAAACAACGATAAACATATTTTACAAATTTTACCTTAAAAAAAGAACTTTATGGTCATAAAAATATAGTTTCAACTAATTTACCTTGATTATGTAACTCCTATGGCACGAAAATCAATCCATAAGAGATGAATTAATGAGTGAATGAAGTAATGAATGAGAATGAAGGAACAAATAAATACGTGAATTAATGAATGAGTGAGTAAATGATTGAGTGAATGAATTAATGAATGAAATCGTGCAAACGCGGAACGTGGGAAACGAATTCTATGCGTATAAAGTAGCGGGTGTCTACTTAATAAATAAACCAATAAAAATGCTACCCGCATTTCCCCTCAAGAGCCGTAGCGCTAACCAAGTAACCAGCATAAATACTCAGCTACAGAATAACTCAATTTTCCCGACTCGATTTGCGTCCGCCACTAGTTTATTTATTTTTAATTCAACTCTATTTCGCTCTTGCTGAGAAAGTTACAATAGAAATAAATAAGAAGGGACTGAGTTATATTATCTATAGCTAATAGCTACTGCCCGCGACTTAGTTCCCGTTGAACTTGATTATTTTCCGTGATGCAAAGTAGCACATCGTCACTACTTTGACAAAACCTCGTATCTTGTATTTTGTGAAATGAGATGTTAAGCTTAAATGAGAAGATAAAAGTTTAAAATCTTACATCACGAAATATGAGTTACGAGGTTTTTTCAAAGTAGTGACGATATGTGTTAAACCAGGATAAAAGCTATCTCTTTCCAAATTTCAGCAAAATCCGTCAATCCTTTGCAGCGTAAGTTTAACGTGTTTAAATGTGTCTTTTTGTGGCATTATAGCTCCTAAACAGATCAACCATTTAGTGGTGGTAGGACCCTGTGCAGGGTCCGTCCGGATCGCTACCACCATCTTATCCATTAACCACCCGCCAAGCAACAGTGTTCGCATTGTTGTGTTCCGGTGTGGTGATAAGACAACCGGTGAAATTACTAGCATAGAGGCATTCCATCTTAGTCCTCAGGGTTGGCAACGCATTTGAGGTGTTAGGATTATGGTCTTGAGAATTCAAATGTCTATGGGTCTCAGATTCCACTTACCATTAGGTGGCCTGAGTGCTCGTGTGCCTTCCCCTTAAAATAAAAACAAAATTAAAAAATAAAAACCAATTCGAGCCCAGTTTTTATAAATAGAAAGCAAGTTAAATTAGGGTTGTTATAAGCTTAATTTCATGAAAATTCGTTCGGTCATTTAAGAGATACCAGCTCTGAAATTAGACTAGTATAGTTGATAAAATTCTATTGGGGGTTTTATTTATTTATATACTACACTCAGAGGCAATGAAAACGGGTCACTTTCTTTGGAAATTCTGTACTAAATGACCCGTTTTCATTGCTCTTGACTATACCTTTACCCGCAACTTTTTCTATGGGATAAGGTGCAACAGCCTCAGTGCAAAAGTGTTTACGTCATATCTGATAATTCGACTGTAACCAAACCAATTTTGCCTAGATTTTTGGTCCTTTTAATATCTTTTAAAACATTTAAATGTAAAAAAAATACATTAAAGTCAACATACAAGGAACACAATAACCTATTGTGCCTCAACAAACTTGGACAAGCTTGTTTGTACCTTTGTGTCTGCCGCGGACACTAACTTCCAAACTAAATTCCAAAATATAAGTAATAAAAACTTATACGCCTTTTAGAACCCAAAGGATATGAAACTCTCTTTACTTATGTACAAGGTCGAATATGCAATAAACATCATTTTACAAATAGGTACATCGTTTTTGCTGAAGACGCAGAACTGCGGTGGCAACTGTAACTTGCATTGAGTGGTTATTCTTTAACATTTGGTACTCGACGTCATGTTTCCATTTTACTTTGATCCCGATTCTTCTAGCAAATGTTGAAAAGCGGAGACCCTAAAACGCTGGACATTGATGTACTGAACACCAGATATTTAGAGCTCTGGTTTTGAAAAATTGCTGTTGAAATAGGGGTCAAAGTAGTTGGTTTTAGAGCTAGTTTTTGAAAGAATATACGCTTCAGTAAATAAAATTACTCAGTGTACCTGAAAGTTGGTTAGAAACTAAAGAACATCTGTTTTTAACTTTTAATCCATTTCTGTCTACTTTTGCGTATATTTTACTAACTTTTGCTCGCGACTTCGTTTGCACAGTCGTTCGTTGCTGCTCCCTCAGTAACTATCTGAATTCTGTTCCAAATTTTGGATCCATCGTTTGTTTTTTTTATGGATCCATAGAAGAAGGCACACGAGCACTCAGGCCACCAAGTGGCATCTGAGACCCATACACATTTGAATTCTCAAGACTGCAATCCAAAAACCTCAAATGTGTTGCCAACCCTGAGGACTAAGATGGAATGCCTCTATGCTAGTAATTTTACCGGTTGTCTTATCCCCACACCGAAACACAAAAATGCGAACACTGCTGCTTAGCGGTAGGTTAAAGGATAAGATGGTGGTAGCGATCCGGACGGACCCTGCACATGGTCCTACCATCCATTGAGTTGAACGTTTGAGACGTAGAACAAACCGATAATTGTTGGCCTGTTTATTATTTCAGCAATCCTTCAATATTTTAAACCAAAAGCAGTCGTCAATTTGATTGACCTATTACCATGTTACAATAAATGTTATACTGCATTTTTGAAGGCCGTTTTTTGTGATCCTAATGTACTGTCGCAGTTCCACTCCTCAATTAAAAGCAACTCCACGGGAAAATCATAGTGTATATTATATACACTATTTAAATGTGCTTCGTCATAGACGCTCAACCATCTTAATCGAGATATCTTATCGCCACCCTTGAAATAGGTACCGTTGAGGAGTTCCGGTGGTCATCTGTGGTCTTCATCATCAGTTCCAGTTTACCAAATGATACTTTCACAACATAAATGCTTGAGTTATTAAAGATAATATAAAAATTACTATCCTCATGGACTCCAGCATTAACAAGAAAGGGACCAATATGAAAAAATGTTTTTTTTTTCAACAAACACATATCGTTTCATAAACATTGGATTTCTGAGGTAACGAACACAAAAAAAAACGAGTTGAAAACCCCCTCCTTTTTTTGAAGTGGGTTGAAAATAGGTGAATTTTGACACTTATCAGACAATAAATGATTTGTTGCTATAGTCTAGCAAATGAAAGATGAGAATGAAAAATTCACTTACGCGGCAACACTGATTATCAAAACCTATGGTAATGACACATAGTGTTGCCACGTAAGTGAATTTTTCATTCTCATCTTTCATTTCGCCAGACTCTATAACGGTAATTAGAAAGACGCACTCTGTACAGTCAAGTTCAAAAGTATGTATACATACACTTTAGTACCTTGTCACTTTAATCGCTTGGATAATTTCATATGGCAGTTTAAACATGACGTTAAATAGACAAGGTACTAAAGTGTATACATATTTTTGAACTTGACTGTACAAAATTTCAACCATTTACCTTATTACGGTCCGACGGACCCAAAACGGAGACATAGTACCTAATAGGGTCCCATTGGCACCATAAAGGAACAGAACCCTAAAAAAAAAAACGACGTTCCCAGCACAGATTTTGTAAGACGGCTTCTAAACAGAAGCTCGCTTTGCGATACTCTATAAACATGGATGGCAATAACAATAAACAATTTATGATAATGCCTCATCCCCGGACGTATCTCGGGAAAGATTCGTTAAGAATGTAATATCTGATTCAGAACTCATACAAATCCGTGCTCATTACCGCTTCATTATAACGGACCGCGCGGGAATACTTGGTGGAACAAGTATTTTAATACCACGAGTATTTATACTTGGTATGTTCTTGGAGATATTTTTTTTATATTAAGGAGCAGGCACACGAGCACTCAGGCCACCTGATGGTATGTGGAATCTGAGACCCATAGACATTTGAATTCTCAAGACTATAATCCTAAGACCTCAAATGCGTTGCCAACCCTGAGGACTAAGATGGAATGCCTCTATACTAGTAATTTCACCGGTTGTCTTATCCCCACACCGGAAAATAACAATGCGAACGCTGTTGCTTGGCGGGTGGTTAATGGATAAGATGGTGGTAGCGATCCGGACGAACCCAGCACAGGGTCCTACCACCACTAAAGATATAATCAAGAGCAATGAAAACGGATCATTTAGTACAGAGTTTCCATAGAAAGTGACCCGTTTTCAATGCCCCTCCGTGTAGTAATATTTTTTCTCTTTTTTTTTAAGGTCCGAGTTTATTATTACTATACAGAATTTGTAACGCGCTACACTTCCCATGGGTAAAAGTAAAAGGCATAGGCTACTTTTGTTGATTTTTTTAATTCAAGGTACAGTCGAGTTCAAAAGTATGTATACCCTTTAGTACCTTGTCACTTTAATCGCTTTGACAATTTCATAATTATGGCAGTTTAAACATGACGTTAAATAGACAAGGTACTAAAGTGTATACATTATTTTGAACTCGACTGTATAAGCTATAGTAGATCGTTCGCCTATATATATTGCGCCGCCTTAGCACCTGCCGCCTTTTGTCAAAGGATGCCGCCGCGTAAACGAAGAACGCGAGCGGTGTAACCGCAAGTCAATTTGGCAGGTTACATAGAATTAAATTCGTATTGTAATAGGGTGACACAAGGGTGTGTAGGCTACAAGGGTGTAGTGTCACTATCTGAGCGAATGGACTATACCTTCAATGGATTAACAAACTAACACAAACAAACATTAACATAACAAAATAAGTCATATAAAGCAATAATAATAATCTTGTTTTGCGAATATCATTTATTTTGTTTTATTTTTTTATGTTAAGGAGAAGACACACAAACACTCAGGCCACCTGATGGTAAGTGGAATCTGAGATCCATATACATCTGAATTCTCAAGACTACAATCCTAAGACCTCAAATGCGTTGCCAACCCTGAGGACTAAGATGGAATGCCTCTATGCTAGTGATTTCACCGGTTGTCAATCATGTACCTATAGAACCCCAAACTGTCCTAAGACACAAGAAAAACCCTAGACTTTACTGAAAATACCACTGAAAATACTTGAACAACGAATACTATACCTACTCGTTCTTCCCCAAATCACTGCACACTGCCTCGAGCTTGGCAAAAACATCTGTTTTGCAATTCAAAGCGGCAGAATCCAGAGCTAC
Organism: Acleris holmiana; assembly: GCA_949316455.1. Classification (NCBI taxonomy): domain Eukaryota; kingdom Metazoa; phylum Arthropoda; class Insecta; order Lepidoptera; family Tortricidae; genus Acleris; species Acleris holmiana. Next base: position 10,918,059 of record OX438785.1, read on the forward strand.
ACCTCATTTGACTTACAAATACTTGTCAAGCGAGACTTTGATACCAGTTCTTTTGTAACAAGTATTTTTGGAGACAATTATAATTTAAATTTAATCATCAATTTTACGAGGCTATATTTTTGTAAATGAACACTTTGTTGTACAAATGAAGAAACACAAAAAAGCTTAACAATATATAAGGAAACAGCTGCTTCCCACGACTCCGTCCGTAGAAGTCTATATCGCTATTCCCTCACGAACCAGAAAGCTGGCGGCAAACATTTTGAACAAAAGCTTTGAATATAAGAAAATGTAAGTTATATGACCTTTTATTGTAGTGTCGTTGTATTTAACATCACGTAAACTGTCTTTTAATATATTGAAAACCAGAGTCCCTAGCCAAGTTGCGTTCGCGTGCGTTAGTGACTTTTCGTATGACGTGATCCACCAGTGACACGATTGGTTTAAAAACAAAACGAATAGAAACGCTATTTGGTGAACGCATCTTGGCTAGGGCTTCAGGGCTGGGATTCTACACGGTAACAACGATATCGAATCTGGTGTGTTTCCGTATTGTGAACGTTTTGATATCTCTTATGTCATTTACAATAATGGCGACCGAGTCATAAACGATTCTAAAACACGTTAAACGCAATATCATTATAGTAACGCAGTAGAATAGAGGCCCAGTTAACTTGATTTTAAACGGAAGCAAAAGTCATTTTTGAAATACGATAGTTTCACACAATTCAGTCTTTGTTGGACAATTTTAATAATAAATTTGCGGCTACAATCTATAAACTCAATTGTTTATAACTTTAGAGTCTCAATCATTTGACAGGCAATTTTTTGAGAAAGCAACACTGCAGGTTTTCCTTCATTTTTTAACACCGCGCGATGTCAAACTAGCTAAAAGAAAAACTCGGATACCAAAACTTTAAATTTGACTCGAAAAATAAAATCAAACTTTTGATTGTATATTAATTTTGTTAAAAATATCAATGCGAATTTCGTCAGCTTTCTTTGACAGCAAATGAAACTGGAAAATTGAACCAAAGATTTCCAAAATTTTGAAATGTTGATATATTTAGTGGTGGTTGGACCCTGTGCAGGGTCCGTCCGGATCGCAACCACCATCTTATCCATTAACCACCCGCCAAGCAACAGTGTTCGCATTGTTGTGTTCCGGTGTGGGGATAAGACAACCGGTGAAATTACTAGCATAGAGGCATTCCATTTTAGTCCTCAGGGTTGGCAACGCATTTGAGGTCTTGGGATTATAGTCTTGAGAATTCAAATGTCTATGGGTCTCAGATTCCACTTACCATCAGGTGGCATGAGTGCTCATGTGCCTTCTCCTTAACATAAAAAAATATATATATATTATCTCGTTTTTGGTGCGACTTTTACAAAACATGATTTATCATATTTTTTTAACTCCTGAGCTGAACTATCCAGACCTTTTAGGAGGGCCACTATCTCCCGGACACCCTGTACAAATAGCATTGAGGCAAACGCGTTAGACACTGTTTGCCGCGTGAACAACTTACACTCACATCTCTGAACTCCAAAAAGTAAGTACACGATTCTATCTCAAATAGTAGAATAGAATAGAATAGAATACTTTATTGCTCTCATGTAGACATACAGGGGGGTTATCATGACCTAGCTTTGCAGTTCATTTTACGGTCAGCGTAAAGGACAGAGCTATGTCGGTTATATAGCTCTGTCCTTTTCTCTGAGCGTAAACTGAACTGCAAAGTTAGCTCATGATAACCCCCCAGGTCTTAAATATCTTAAGCTGGGTACGATTTTGAGCGGCTTAGCCTGAAATCATAATCTGATGTCAGTAATGTTTGACATTTTTTGTTGTAGTCATAATTGGATATCCATGTATTTATTTAAATTTAAATATATTTACATATACATATGTGTTATGTATGTACCTATATATTAATGTGTAGCTGTAATGTTGTAAATATTAGTTACCTACTTGTGCACATCTTTGTTGTCTTGCCTATCCTCGTACAGTTTCCTCGCTCGTGGTCGGGTTAACTGGAAGAGATACCTTAAAGGGATAAGTTCGCCATTGTACATGTTAATCTTAAGTTTATGTACAAAATTTCTTGTTATTGTTATTTTTTCTGTGTGCAATAAAGAGTTTACATACATACATACATGCTCACCCCGCGCGACGAGCTGCTCGCTTCCCAAATTGTTGCACATAAACATGTGCGGGTGAGGCAGCGTGCTCGACGCGAACCGACATTCCAAAATGGCGTCGGACACGATGACAGCCGCGGCTGTGTTTATTATAATTCACCGAATTATTAACAAAAAGAAGAAGAAATCGCCTCGGTGGTGGAACGGCTCAGCAACTTTCTCAAATTTGTAGGCGCCTCGCCCACAGACAAGTTATAACTGGTCGTTCTGCCCGCGGCACACTCGGATACACATTCAAATTATGCGAGGCACGCACACCGAGGCGCCTTTGAGCACGGTCAAGAGACCGGCGGGCCTATTGCCTAACGTACTCACGGTCGCAATCGTTTTCATTTTTGACAATTCGAAGGCGAGTCTGCTGTCAAAATGAAAACAATTGTTCCACGTAACGTCTCCGCTTTCGAAAGCGATTGCGAGGCATTTTTGAAACCAAGTGAATGAATGATTTGCCGAAAATTGGTTTTACGTAAGTAAAATGTCAATTTGTAATTTGATTGAAGCCGATTGCGAGTTGTCATACGAAAGAGGAGCCTCCATGGTAACCAAAGTGCAACCATATTGAAGGTTTGACGGATCGTAAGTCTGATTTTTTCTGTAATTATTTTTTCAATATATATTAATTGACCTAAATAGGCACCGTGGTAATTACAAATAACTCAAATGTGTTTTCCTTTGAATAGAGTGATTATGGCTCGAAGCTATTTGCTGGCGATTGCGGAGGAGGAGCGACTGCGAACCGAAATGAGGGTTTCCAGACGGCTGATGAGGCTTGAGAGCAACCCGTTAGAGATGCCGGACAAATATTTTAGGGCAAATTTCAGGGTTACAAAGCCTCTATTTATTAGGCTTTGTAACGAAATTTGCCCTACTTTAAAAAGTTGGCGAAGGAATACGGCGGTACAGCCGGAATTGAAGGTATTTTTACTAATTTATTGAATCAAGTGATAAATTAATTATATTGAACAATCGTCACGATACTCGCGTTTTTGTAATTTCTGTGTGAATATCGAATATAATCGAGTGGTCAATGTCCAGCTAAGTTCCTATATATACTAATATTATAAATGTGAAAGTAACTCTGTCTGTCTGTTTGTAACCCTTTCACGGATAAACCTCTAAACCGATTTAGATAAAATTTGGTATGGAGATAGTTTGAGTCCCGGGAAAGTACTTTTTATTCCGAAAATGGACGGTTCCTGAGGAAATGGCGATACACAACTTCTACGCGGACGAAAACAGTTAGTGCCATACATGTATGTATATGGATAATTAGTAGGTAAGAGGAATACCTATATGTACGATATAAGCGATTACCTTGAAATAGAAAAATGTGTCCTTAATGAAGTTGGCTTTTGGCTAAACGGACGCTGACTTCAGTTTGACTGACTTTTATTACTTAACATTTTAAAAGAAGTTATTTCTTGCGTTTATGAAGGCGGATTTTTGTTTTTAAGGTTCCGTACTTCATGAGGAACAAACAGTACCTTTGGATCACTTTGTTGTCCATCCATCCATCAGTCCGTCCGTCCGTCCGTCCGTCCGTTCGTCCGTCTGTCCGTCCGTCCACCCGTCCGTTCGTCTGTCTGTAAAGACAACAAACGCAAAACGCGTCGAGGTATCACGTTGAAATAAAAACCATATACTCAAATCTACTGTCACTTAAAGCTGTAAAAAAAAACAAACTTAAGTAATAAAGATACGGCCATTTGTGTCAATAAACGTATATTTCAACACTCTCGAGGGAATCCAAATTTATAGGGTAGGTACTTCCCATAAACCTAGAATCCTGAATTCGGCAAGAAGGAATTAAGGTCTTACAGCGCAAGTAAAAGAAAAAATCCGATTTTTTTTAATTTCTTCCTCTATCACAAAAATGTATTTTGCGATTGCAAACTAATCGCGACCTATGTCGATGTATGGAGACAACAGTTAATCAACCGTAAAGTCAAGTTTGTCCCTCATTACAATTTTACATTCTTACAAGTTTGTGCGGAGCCCTCGGAGCGCGAGTCCGACTTACACTTGACCGTCTTTATAAGACATTTATTTTATGTTGCACTTTTTAGTAATCATAATAATAATAATATGCCGTCCCAATTCTCAATTAATAGATAAACGCGCTCGCCGCAGACAACGCGGCGCGAAAGTCATAGTCACGTATTTAAACCATTTAAACGTGCTTCACTCTACTATCTTAATCGATATATATATTATCGCCACCCTTGCAATATGTACCGTTGAGTGGGCCATGGAATTCAGGGGGCCATGATCACACAGCCGAACATCTCCTCCTTTTTAGGGTTCCGTAGCCGAATGGCATCCTTATAATTTCGTCATGTCCGTCTGTCCGTCTGTCCGTCTGTCCGTCTGTCCGTCTGTCCGTCCGTCCGTCCGTCTGTCCGTCTGTTCGTTAAATAGAACATTCTAATAAAAGTTACAGTAGTAGAACATACGAAATACTTCCAACCAAAATTGTTTTGAACACGATACGCTGTGTAGTTTTTGAGATATTAATCTAAAAAATAAAAAAAATGAATTTCAACCACGAACTTTCATCCCAGCTATGGAACCCTTCACTGTGCGTGGTCCGACATGCACTTGGCCGGTTTTATTTTTAAGTCAGTTGAATAGATGCAATAGTAATAAAAGAATGTTCAGTACTGACTGTACTTGTTATAAAGGTTCCGTAGTCAACAAGGCACCCCTTACAGTTTCGTTATGTCCGTCTGTCGATCCGTCCGTCTGTCCGCAGATTATCTCAAAGACTGTTGGTACTACAAAGGAATAAAGTGCAAAAATGTTAACATTGCATTTACCTGTCATACATGTAGCGCAAAGAAGAAAATATCTCGTTCTAAATCTAGACACGCGGGAGCGTGTCAAGCCAAATTCAAGAAACAGAACTGGCGAGCCGCACCGTGTGTAATATTATATACGCGAACCATTTGGAGCCACTTTTGACCCCCTCATAAATCAAGAACTATTTTACATAAACGTATCAAATTTGGCTCATATATTGAGGCTTGCGAGATACATATGTGTTCTAAATTTCATAAGCTTATCTCAAACGGTTATTTAGATATTAATGTCCAAAATTCCTCATTTTTATCATTGACTGACCTATAGACCAAAACTCTAACCCAGTTCCAGATGACCTAGAGAGTTAAAATTTGGTATGCAGATAGGTAATTAGATGAATACAAAGGAATAAATAAAAAACTGTAAATTTTTAAATAATTAGATTCTATTATGAACGCTTAACATAAATACCTAATATTACTTAGGGTACCTACGTTATTAACTGGGATTAATTATTATTTTTATATTTAGCGCACATTAATAGTGTTAAATCATTACCTACTCATAAATAATGATAAAATAATAGGCATTTAGATTTTCGGTATATACACGACGCGCGCGCGCCGAGTGACGCCGGAGCGGCGCTGCGCTGTGACAACCGAATCGAACCGTTGACGCGAACGTGGCCGAGCGAGCGGCAGCCGCGCTCAATTAAGCGCGAGCGCCGTCTTGCTGTCCGGTTGTCTCTCGATATCTGACCTATAAGGTTGCGATTTATGCTGCGAAATTGCTAAGATTTCTTAAGGAAAACTTATAATTTGTAGTAATATTATTATTACAATTTCTTTAATAAGTAGGTACGTACGTATTATTATAGTATAGGCAATAGTTTAAATAAATATTATTTTTATAGTTATAAGTAGGTAGGTGTATATACTTATTATTATTACAATTTCTATAATAAGTAGGTACGTAGGTTTAGTATAGTATAGGCAATAGTTTAAATAAATAATAATTGTATTTTTAGTAAGTAGGTAAGACGTACCTACAAAAAGTAATGATATCCCACCAAAAACATAAATGTAAAAAAGGAGAGCCAAGTTCAATACAAAAATTATTCTCTGCTGTGGGCTTCGCCGCAAAAAGAATGGAGATCTGAGATTGAGTGCCAAGCTCTATGCAAAATCCAAATATGTAGTCTAAGGGCTGACTTGGCTGGTTTTCCCATACGAATTATATAGCCTTCGCATGTTCTAAACCTGTTACCTTTCGGTCCGACTTACACTTGACCGTCTTTTTAAGACATTTATTTTATGTTGCACTTTTTAGTAATCATAATAATAATAATATGCCGTCCCAATTCTCAATTAATAAATAAACGCGCTCGCCGCAGACAACGCGGCGCGAAAGTCATAGTCACGTATTTAAACCATTTAAACGTGCTTCACTCTACTATCTTAATCGCTATAAATATTATCGCCACCCTTGCAATATGTACCGTTGAGTGGGCCATGGAATTCAGGGGGCCATGATCACACAGCCGAACATCTCCTCCTTTTTAGGGTCCCGGAGCCGAATGGCACCCTTATAATTTCGTCATGTCCGTCTGTCCGTCTGTCCGTCTGTCCGTCTGTCCGTCTGTCCGTCTGTCCGTCCGTCCGTCCGTCCGTCCGTCTGTCCGTCTGTTCGTTAAATAGAACATTCTAATAAAAGTTACAGTAGTAGAACATACGAAATACTTCCAACCAAAATTGTTTTGAACACGATACGCTGTGTAATTTTTGACATTTTAATAAAAAAAAAAAAAAAAAAAAAAATTCAACCACGAACGTTCATCCCAGCTATGGAACCCTTCACTGTGCATGGTCCGACATGCACTTGGCCGGTTTTATTTTTAAGTCAGTTGAATAGATGCAATAGTAATGAAGGAATGTTCAGTACTGACTGTACTTGTTATAAAGGTTCCGTAGTCAACAAGGCACCCCTTACAGTTTCGTTATGTCCGTCTGTCGATCCGTCCGTCTGTCCGCAGATTATCTCAAAGACTGTTGGTACTACAAAGGAATAAAGTGCAAAAATGTTAACATTGCATTTACCTGTCATACATGTAGCGCAAAGAAGAAAATATCTCGTTCTAAATTAAGTATTACTGAAGTTGTTATAAGGGTTCCGTAGTCAACAAGGCACCCTTATAGTTTCGCCATGTCCATCTGTCCGTCCGTCCGTCCGTCTGTCCGTCTGTCCGTCCGTCTGTCCGTCTGTCCGTCTGCCCATCTGTCCATGTGTCCGTCTGTCCGCAGTTTATCTCAAAGACTTGGTAGAACTAAACTGTAATTTGGCATAGTTATACATGTATTTAACGCCAGCAAAGTTGTAAATTAAAATCTTGAAAAACACTGTTTAGTAACGATGTCAGAACCCTTTTTAGGGTTCCGTAGTCAAACTAGGAACCCCTAAAGTTTCGCCATGTCCGTCCGTCCGCAGCCTAGCGCAGAGACAAGAGTCTCTGCTTCTAGAGTCTGTGCTTTCTAGTACTAAGAAGTATTAGAAAGCTGTTGATTGGCATGAATATATTAGTCACGCCAACAAAGTAGTGCATAAATTGTAAAAAAAAAATACACGTAACGTAGGGATGTATATTTTTTTCTTGCCTACCCTATTGTGTGGGGTGTCGTTGGATAGGTCTTTCAAAAATGTAACGGAATTGTGAAAACAGTTTTTCGATTAAGTAATCCGTTTATGAAATATTAAGCTTTAAAGCGCTAATTTTTGTTAGACTTGAGTTTCCCCCCCCCCCCTCCCTACAGCCAAAACTACAAATACTAAAAATCTGATAAAATATCTTAAATAAAAGCGCATATAACAAATTTTAAAGGAAAACTATCACGACTAAGTAGATATCATTGGTTCTTGAGATACGGGCGACTAAAGTGTTTATACCTATTAAAATCATCTACGACGGCCCCAATGGACTGTAAATACGAAATTAGTTATTTTGTAGTACTTAACGGCTTCGGAGCATGGTCCGACATGCTCTTGCCCGGTTTTAATAATAATTAGGTTTGCACACGTCATTTTGAGTGTATAGTGTTATAATTACCTATCTACTTTATACTTTGTAGGTGTTAGCAGCCATCACATTTTTTGGAAATGGGCCGTATCAGAAAGGGGTTGGAGCATACCACCATTTGGCACTGTCCCAGTCAAAAGTACATGACTGTTTGTGGGAAGTATGTATTTCACTAACAATAACGTATTTTTATCAAATAATTTATTCTCTCCATTTTTATTCACATACTTTTTATATTAGAAATGTGAAAGCCTCTCCGACTTGATCTTGATGACACTTTGCAATGAGATAGTTTGTTCCATTTAGGCAAAGCACTATTCTGTTCTAATTTAAAAACAATGATGGAATTATGTATGCCATAACAAAGTTTAATTTTCATCATAGGTGACGGAAGCTTTAAACAACCCCAGAGTTTTAAAAAAATTCATAAATTTCCCCAAGAGACGTGAAGACAGGGAGACTGTCTTGAGGAAGTGAGTATAAAATAATTATGGTATTTGCAAATTTAGAACCTATAAACCACCGCGTAACAGAAAAGTAACAAAATTATACTTACAATAATAACTAATAAGCTACAACACAAGACACACATACAAAACATTTTGTTGGTGCATGCATTCCATAAATTAATAGGTAGTAGATTGTTCAACAAGGGATGTAGTCCCTTGTTGAACAATCTGCCATAATGACACGAGATGTTTAGCCACGCGAGCGAGCTTGTGAGCGAGGGTGGCTGTAGTTCGAGTGTCATTATGGTTGTTTAGTCTCGCGTTAAACACTCTACTTTTCACTTTGAATGCGAGGAAAAAAACGACGTTCTAAACAATATTGTTTTTTAACAACGTACGCTCAATACAAGTTATAAACGTCTTAAACGTCTATTCAAAATACAAATAGGAAAAAAAAGTTCCGCGGTTTTTTTGTAAAGTGATGTTTTAAATGCTTGCATATTTAGCCAACAGATTCAAACTTGGAAACCATTTTAAAAGTAATTGGACCACGCATAATAAAAGAGTTCGACCTTAATATGATTAAATAGATTCATATTCGTAATAATTAATCGTGTTTCACGAAATTCAATCCTTTTTGTAATATTTGCACAGTTGTCATACACAATCACTGAAAATGGCGATAATCCTCCATTTACAAACACCGTGATTGGTTGTTTAGGGGTTTCCAAAGTAAATTAAAAATAAAATACTTTTAATCCCTAGAGATTAATAAGGAGCTTTAGTCCCGATTCGCAGATATTTAAGTAGCATATGAGAAGTGAAAAATGTATTTATCCCATAATAATAGCTCAACTTCTCATGTGCCTCCAAAAGTAGTAGGTATGTGAAAATAATCTAAGTTTGCTACTAGAATGATTCAGCCAATTTACTTTTGAGGCCTAATATCGTAAGTTTCTTAAATATTACATGGATTTTTTTATATTATAACAAACTGAATGTATCGCACGGTTTTTTCTTCAGAATTAGCCGGATACACTGCCGTTTGACTAGATCATGCAATATGTACTACTTAACTAGCGATTAACCCTCTTTATGATGACATCTGACTGATGACACATCAACAGTTATCTGATTAACCATATTAATCTATATATTTTAATAACATTTTTCTTCGATTCAGATTTATGGATAAATTTGGAATGCCTGGGGTTCTGGGATGCATCGATGGGACGCATGTGGCCATAATCCGCCCACAAGATAATGAGGAGGCTTACTTCAGCAGGAAGTTAATCCATAGCCTCAATGTCCTCATTGTAAGTATACAGTCATAATTTAAGCGTTCGTAATTAGGCGATGGGTTTGCATTTTGTCACTAATACACTAGTAAACATGTTAGCCTGTTTGTGCAAATGTGGTTACAGAATTATCATGAAGTGTCTTTAGAGTTGTTGGTATTTCTGTAGCTCTGCCCAGGGCCGGATTTAGAGGTCTGCCTCGGGGCAACAAAGGAGTGGAGGCCCCAAATTATTTTCCAAATAAAATGGTCAAAATCAGTCGAGTTATTTAATAAATAATTTATTGTGAAATCAAGAAGGAATAAATTCTTTTATTATTTAAAAAACATTAGAATTATCTGAAATACGGAGCCATCCGAGCTTTTTTCGCCGAAAAATCGTTGATGATTTCGCTGAAATTTAGTTTCCGAAGTAAGTAAATCACTTTCAATGCCCAGGAGAGAAAGCTTTTATAGACGGTTTTGGCCCATCGTGGTCGTGAGCAAGCACCTCACTCAGCCATTGAGCCCTTCATTGGGATACTACCTCAAGATGGGCAGTAAATTGCAAGTGCTATCAGGGCCATTTGAGATTTTGATATTTTACTGATTGCCTGATTGGAGTGATCAAATATAGATCGATGATTTCTGTTAATATTTAATATAATCATGTTGTTTGTATAAAGTAATGTAATTAGGTAAAGGTAAAACGCGAGAAAAAAAAGAAAGGATAAGTTGTTTACTAGTGTTTAAAAGGCGTAATGTTTTGTATGTATATTTTCTTACAGATCTGTGACGCGGATTTACGCATTCAGTATATCGATGCATCCTTTGGTGGGGCTAGTCACGACTCCCACATTTGGAACCAGTGCCCGGTGCAATCTTACTTGGTACGGCTCCATGAGCAAGGCGATCGGTGTTGGTTGCTAGGTAAGACTTTTAACTGTAAAATATTCATATTAATACTGTATTATTATAAATGTGAAAGTAACTCACTCTGTCTGTCTGTCTGTCTGTTTTTACGCTATCGCAAAGTAACTGCTGAACCGATTTAAATGAAATTTGGTATGGAGATAGTTTGAGTCCCGGGGAAGGACAAAGGGTACTTTTTATCCCGAAAAATTGAGATTGTCTGAGTCGCGGAAAACCATTAGTACTCCATATAAGTGTTGCGTGTTCATTTTGAATTTTAACTATGATTTATTAGCTGATGAATGACAGCTAAAAATCGTGGGGAAAGTGACTGCATCAAGGTGGCGCTTCATTCGGTTTCCGGCGTTTTGATAACATACATATATAGTGTTAACATACATACTAACATGTTACCTTTTTTTCGCAGGAGATTCTGGCTACGCCCAGCAACCCTACTTAATGGTGCCTATATTAAATGCGACCGCAGGTACACCGGAGGCGTATTACACCGAAAAACATGTTCGGGTTAGAAATGTTGTTGAAAGGTGCATTGGGGTCCTAAAGAATAGATGGCGATGCTTGTTGGCCCACAGAGTTCTGCATTATGCGCCTGTAAAAGCAGGAAAAATTGTCAATGCCTGTGCTGTTCTGCACAACCTTATCAACGACGACAGTTTCCCGCTGGACGACGATTTGCTCCGGCAGGACGCAGCTTTGCAAGTGCAAACTGCTGAACAAACCAATAGTTCAGATAGCGGGAGGCAAGCTTTGGTGGATAGGTTGTGGAGGACTCGCAGGCATTGATAATTTTACTGTACCCAATGACCTTCTATATACATAAGGACTTTGGATCAGCGTGCAAAACACTGGACCGCATAAGTGTGCTTAATGGCGATTTAAGCACACTTCTTACCTTTGTCGTTGTTAATTGCAAAGCCGTAAGGATGCCAAAGTGTGTCATCAAAAAGTGCCGAAATCAAACCGTATCATTAGAAAAAAGATGGTGTTACTCTCAGATCATAGAAACAAGGGAGATATGTCATGAGTGCAAATTCGAACGAAAGCCACTTTAAAAAATGTGTGCGGTTTACACTTACGCTCTATGCACTTCTGCAAAAACAATTTTCTCATAATTGGTTACAGTTTACGAAATAAAAACGTCATAATATCATTTTGATAGAAGTACAAAATTCAACTTTATGTTTATTTGGCAAGGTCGAAAAATGCAGAAAGGCCTTTTTTTCCATCGTAGTTCAGCTTCTCAACGTAAGGTAGCGCTTACCTACTGGTTTACTTAGCTGCCATCTAGCGACGAGTATAATCTTGACTATTCAGCTCTAGAGGGCGTCGAGACGGAAGTCCTTAAGTCTAAAAACTAAAGAACTACGATCATCAACAACGTCAATTGAACGTTTTTTCAAGCTGCGTGCGTCGTTTGTCTGCTACTCAAGTAAGAATGTCACCATGCCTGTTTAAAAATATATCGATAAGCATGTAATATTTTGGTTGATACATTAATAATATTCGATTTGCACACAAAATTATCATTTTTATTTCACTATTAGGTGATATGATACATTATTTAAACTTTTACATTTTTTTTTTTTATGTTATGGAGAAGGCACCCGAGCACTCAGGCCACCTGATGGTAAGTGGAATCTGAGACCCATAGACATTTGAATTCTCAAGACTATAATCCTAAGACCTCAAATGCGTTGCCAACCCTGAGGACTAAGATGGAATGCCTCTATGCTAGTAATTTCACCGGTTGTCTTATCCCCACACCGGAACACAACAATGCGAACACTGTTGCTTGGCGGGTGGTTCATGGATAAGATGGTGGTAGCGATCCGGACGGACCCTGCACAGGGTCCTACCACCACTAAATTACTATACCTAGAGCTAAAGTGTCATTTTTCTTCTTTATTTTTTCTTTTTAACAGCCAGATACATAGTCTATGGACTATTTGTTATGTTCGAATCCCAAGAACAACCGGTTTTTATCTCTTTATGTCTTACTAGCTATTATCCATTTTTATTTTATTTTCGATTTAGTAGGAAAAGTATAATAATGATTTTCATAAAAGTATTCCATAATTATTATAGTGGTTGGCGAAATTTATTAACACCTTCAATAATATTCCTATCTACATTGGTAAAACAATGAAGAATATCGAATTTAAGGAATTCGGCTTATGTATTCTTTATTAAAAACAAACAAATGTGTAAGTATAAATAGTTTTGTTACGTTAAGTTTTCGAGATATTTAATTTTAAACTTCGTAAGGGGCCTGAGACCTCAGGCATTTCACAATACGTCTCTATCGTTCAAAATAATAAATTAAATCCCCATTACAGTACAAGAAAGTAAAAATAACATTCATAGACTAATTTTACAATGATTTAAAATCTAAGACGGCTTCTTAACTGTATGTTAAATTAACCTTTTATAATATTTAATGCTACAAAATGAGTTCGATGTTATAATTGTGATGAACAGACTGATAGATAGACATATTCAATCTAATGAATAAATTATATCTGTAATACACTTGAACCGAATTCCGATTTTAGTAAGTAACTATTTACGCACGCCATTCAGAATATTACTTACTTATAGTGTAAAATGTATATGTATATTCGCTCGTTAAACCGGAAATCTAATTTCTTGTAGCGTAAAAAAATTACTAGGTTATTTCCTTGTGTTTTATGCGTTTTATTCTATTGATCGCTGTAGAACGAACAAGATCACATTCGCATCCTTACGCTCGGAAATTGAAACAAACATTAACATTCAAACATTTTAACATTTAAATGGGAGTTCATGTATTGACAGCGATCGGTCGGCGACTGTGACAGCGTATGTCCATTTTGACCATATCGAGGCGTCACGAACCACGCCCCCATAACATATCTCCCTTGTTTCTATGATCTGAGGTGTTACTTATCACCATCAAGTAAATTGTATTTTTGAAACATAACACGTGAAAAACTGTAAATAATGTATTAAAACCATTTAATTTTCAATAAATGTCATTAATGATTGACAGCTATTATGAAGTAAGTATTCCATATCTTTCTCTCACGCGCGTTAGAAAGAAACGGCCGTAAGGACATGACAAAAACACAGTCAGGAAAGAAAACAATAGAGTAGCTCTTTTTAGTATTCCGTCGCCAAATAGCAAAAAACCGAACCCTTATTATAATAGCTATGTTTTAACTTTCCGGCACACGAGGTTTCGAGAGAGAATTGGCGCAAGTTCGTAACAAGAAAAAGATACAAAGTATTTGAGAAAGTAAATAATTTAAGCTTTTTACTGGGATCATTTTTTTAATCTAATGTACATGTTACTACTAAAGGAGATAAGTATTTAAAAAAGACAGCTGTTGCTTATATTGATTTATATTGATGTTAGTAAAGACTGTACACGATAAAATCTCATAAAACCCGTCCCATTAAAGTTAGCCGGTCAAGTCTCATTCAAATGTCAACTTATTTACCTAAATTGACGCACACAAAAGATCAGTTAAGTCATATTTACTGCCTGCCCAAACCAATTGTACAGAGACATGTTGACGTCCGTCGACACTACTACTTATCTTAATCGCCTGAGATACAACCAATGATGTCTACTTAGTCGTGATAGTTTTCCTTTAAGATTGGTTATATGCTCTTTCATTTAAGATTTGGGGGGGGGGGGGGTGGGCACTTGAGTCTAACAAAAATTAGCGCTTTAAAGCTTAATATTTCATAAACGGATTACTTAATCGAAAAACTGTTTGCACAAAATATTTTTGAAAGACCTATCCAACTATACCCCACACTATAGGGTATATGAGTAAAAAAAATGCATCCCCACGTTGAGTGTAGGGGAGGTACCCTAAAAAATTTTTTTTTTCTTTTAATTGTTACACTTTGTTAACGTAACTAATATGCATATTCATGCCAAATTGCAGCTTTCTAGTAATAATAGTCTTTGCGCTAGGCTGCGGACGGACGGACGGACATGGCGAAACTATAAGGGTTCCTAGTTTGACTACGGAACCCTAAAAAGAAACCGTCTGTGACAGACGGACAGACATTAAGTGAATTTACAAGCGTTCTGTTCTTCCTCTTGAGGTTGGGAACCCTAAGATTAACAGCTAGTTTCTACTCCACTGCTACCTTGTTCGAGTCAGCTTCTAAAATCAATATACATATCGTCGAATGCGTAATTGTTATACATTTCTCATTATCATTAATAACAGGCGACATTTTAACCTTTTCGCCGCCATTGACTTGACACAAAAGTCGTCCTCACACGCCAATGACACAGCTAATTTCAACCTTACGGAACAAAAACTCGGCAGGTCTATTTGTCACTGTATCTGTGACAACTATAAGCGTCGATGGCGTGGTAGGCACGACAGTACACGACGCCTTTAGATGTTCTTGGCGTTCAAAGCGACAAAGGACTAGTGCGGCAACGGTACTGCAAGTCGAAGCTTCATATGGTGAAATAAGATGCAGTGCCATGTTTGGGCTATTTTATTGTATGACATGATTTGTCCGTGTGTATAGTATGTCATTGACTGTACCTCAAAGAACACGTGTAATTATTAAGTCATTTAAAAAATACGGTGTACCTTTGATTCGTTATTTGAAGAAAATGTACATTATGATTTTCCATCATTTTTAGAGTGAGGCAATTTTATATTAAGCTTTTACAGGATCAATTTCTCTTTTATTGTCAATTTCGAGAATAAGGCATTATGCCATTTAGATTTATTGAAACCTAAGCCTTTGGCCCCAATGTGCCTGCAAAAACATTTCTGAGCATTCAAGGTCTGCGATGGAAACGGACCCAAAGGGTGTAACCTACGGAGTGTTTTGTATTTAGTTATAACTAGATACTAAGAGGCTTATTAATTCTGTGCTGCGATATTTTCTGTTAGTTTCGTATAGCGTTAAGTCTGTGTGATACATGTTGATTTATGTAGTAGCGATTGATTTGAGCTTGTGTTGCGCAGACGTAGCTGCCTTGCATGTTTCGCCACGGAAACAGCAAGACAATTTGCTATTCTGCCTAATAATAAAAATTTGCAGGATGTATGTTATTATTATTTTGATGCGCTACATAACAAACAAGATAGCCTAGTGATTATAACCATGGCTGTGAATTGTGGTAATCGAACCCGCCTTTTTATAGATAGTTGTTTAACCCAAAGGCAAATCTTTTCTTTCATTCCTATAAATAAAGATCATGTAAATAAAAACTGTGGTATCTTGCAGCGAAAAGACAATAATTATAAGCAGGATAGTCCGAGAGCCGGCCGCTCAAAGTCCGCTAACTCGATAAGGTATATCGAGTTAGCGGATAAAACCAATTCGTATAAAAATTTGACCATTGGTAGACTTAAAATAAGTTGGACTCAGCCGTGGGAAACTAACAGTTTTAACCGTTGATTTAACCTTTTAAACGCCATAGTCTGATATATAAGACATTAAATATCCAGCTCATTTCGCCGCAGTCTGATATGTAAGACAAAGTTTTGATTTGCTTTTTACAGGACATTCCTCGCTCTCGCGAAATGTATTTTGGTAAATATATACATAAAGGATTTAACTATTCAATTAACTACCTTAAACCCGTATATTTCCACTAATTTTAAATTTGTATTCGTATATGTTTTCCCTATAAAGCATTAAGTACTTTTTCTATAAAACTTCTTAAAAAATATTGGCCGATGTCTGATTTATAAGACGCTAGTGATGTGAACATTTAATTTCTATCATAATAGGTACCTACATTAACTCTTTTTACATATCGCTTATAGATTGCATACGGAGGAAAGTAATGGTCTTAAGACTATTTTGAAATAATTAAACATTAAAATATATATTTAAGACGGCATTTAATTTTATGGCCGTTACTGTACGCATCGCGAGTGATGTAACAAAAAAGGACGGTAACGGAAATTCTTAAGGATTTTTAAGCTTTACGCTTGAATTCCCGTACAATCGTATTATAATTATATAGCTTGAAATATTGCATTTTCGCAGAAATTCTAGAGATTTAGATAGCTACACAATTAAATAAGTTTTAACAAAACTAGTTTACAATAAGTAGTACTTTTATTACCAACTGAAAATGAAAGATCTTTTCTTTTCGATTATTCATGCATTTTATAAAGGAGTATCTTCAATTGAACTGAATGGGACTACGAGAAATAACTACAAGAAATAAGTCTCCCTTAGAGAAAACGGAGCCATAGACTAGGAACTCACATCCCGCATAAGGTTTTTCACTACCACCATGGACCATGGAACTTAGATTTTAACTAGTTTTGCACAAAGTAGACATTACGAAAGTATAGTTATTTTAAATAAAATTTGTTTTCTATTTGTTACTACTATTTTTATTGATACACAATATTTACAAATATATACATTAATTACACATATACATTATTATTATATATACATTGTTGCCTAGAGGCTGGCAGGACCCTCCCCATTCCTTCGGGCCAACTGCTGCGCGATCTCCTGCAACGCCGCCACAATTTGCCCGCTTACACTGAAAATCGCCTGCGCGACCTCGCTAGTGGCGGCGGCCATTTGAGCTTCGACGTTAATCCGCCGCTCTTCGAACTGAGTCACCCATTCCGGTGCCGCGGGGACTATTCGGCGGTCTGAAAGAAATACGTATTAAATATTACAATATAAGTAGTCTGTTGTTTCCTAATTCCAACAGTTTGCTATCCGCCCCCAACTGATATTGCTTTCTGTCGCCGCTGACCCTATTTTTACTAAGCCTCCGCTCTCTGTCCATCTATCACAGGGCTAAGTATTATGTGTATCTTGAACCGTAACAGATATAATACATTACGTACGTTGACATTTGAAAATTTCAATGTGCTTATTAATAATGGACGCAATAATAATGGATCATAAAAATTGGAGAGGGTCACCATACAGAGAAACGTATTTTATGCGACATTTTTTACTCGTTCTTTGGCATATCCGAGATTATTTGTTATGAAACTTATGAAGTTGGTTAAAAATACATTAGAATTTCCTTACAGACTCTCCTTGTTCCTGAAAATAAAGAAAATTAAGTTTTACTTGTAATTCAATATTTATTTACGACTGAGACAAATATAATTGTACCAAGTGCTGCCATACTTTTAAGGGTTTACTCTCAGAGATAATATGTAATTTAAATAGTGTTTACCTGTCCGTCGCCGGCGATCGGCAGGCGGTGGTGGGGGTGGGAATGGTGATGGTGGTGCTGGGGGCGGCGAGGGTGACGGCTGCACCTCAGCGCGAGGTGATACCGAAGGCAGTGGTGTCGCCACTGCTTCTGGCACCACCTCGCAGTCGATGAAGACGGGGGACGGTGTTAAAATGCTTCCGTCAAAGCTGAAAGGCGTCAGCGGCGGAGCGGAAGGTGGAGCGGCATTGGAAGAGGTGCGGGGCATAGTGGACAGATCCTATAATGTTAACACTGGTAAAATATTTCATCAAATCTCTAGTCAGAAAATTATGAAATGAACTGTCGTTAAAAATATGTTTATAACAATGTAATGTAATTGTAATGCAATGTAATAGTTATTTGTGCAACAAGAGAGCAAAGTTGGTTTTTGCTGCAAGTGTTGATTTTTAATCCCGAGCAAGCGAACGATTCTAGGTTAGTTTAAACACGAGATACAAATAACTTTTCTCAAAAATGCTCGGAAAAAACCGATTTCCGATTGAAACAAGGACGGAAAGTGCCTCATTTTACTCCTACGAGTAAAAAACACTCCTCCCATGTCCATAATTTTATTTAAAAATTATCTCTATTTTCTGTTAAATCAAATTGACCATGAAAAAAATCCCATACGTCTTGTAGTTTTTAAAAGAAATTCTCCTTAATTCCTCGATTATTTTTTTACAAATACTTGTAATTATACATTTGTATCATTTTCTCGCATTTATTGAGAAAAGCATAACCACCTGACGAGGTAGCGCGAAAAGTAAGGGTTTGCATGACGATGCAAACCCTTACTTTTCGCGCCTAGCCAATTAAAATAAATGTACTATTGTTTTTGTGTTGCATTTACAACTTTTCACCTCAGCAGCGAAAACATAATTAGGTACTTAAAAGTACCTAAAAAATACAAAAATTAAACGAGAAGTAAATTGACGCCCAGCCGCCCGCGTGTCGCCATGTCACGACCACCTTTATATTGAAGAAGAAAATTTTAAAGTTCCTTTGTCTTACGCTCGAAGCAAAAATTGTCTTTAAACAGCAAAAATAATGTGCTTTTGTGATAATGTGGTGCAAAAAATTAATAATACATGTAATTAGTTCAGGAAATCGAAAACAATGCATATTAACCTTGCCTAAGTGTTCATAAATTGGTATTGAATTTGACAAAGATCATCATTATGATACCAATTCGCATGAATTTAGGCGACTGATAAAAAAACCGATTGATAGCCGCGGTGGTAAATGGTGGTATTTACATCATATACATCAATTACCAGTGCGTACCTACATCAACTTCAATCTTATTTTATTTAAACCTTACTGATTAATTAAAAAAAAACTTACATCAAATGGTATTCGCACGGTCTCCTCACCATGCACCGCCACTCTTCCGATGAGCGACAGAATTGTACTTTCCCGCTCCGAAAGCTCGGCCAGCTTTTTCGGCATAGGACCGCCCCCCGTCTGGAAGGCTTGCTGCCGACGTGCGCAAGCCTTCTTTCTGGCCGCATATTTTGCGTTATTCCAATACTAGAAGGATAATACCATTCAAAACATCAAAAATTGCATAAATAGTGTTTGGACTGCTATATGAAAGATAACATATCCAATATGGTTATTATTATTGCATTGATTTGCATGAAATCATACGAAACATATTGTGGAAAATTAACTATCAAATTTACTTACGTCCCTCCACTTGCTTGGCGTTTTTGTGGCGCCGGTACCTATACAGTTGAGTCTCGAGGACAAATCTCCCCACTGCTCGGCACTCCTTCGTTTGGCTAAGGGTCCGTCGTTGGCAACAGAACCCTTAGCCATATCGGGGTGCTCCTGCATATATTGCAGGAGCACCTCCCACTGTGCCTCAGTAACTAACGCCCTTGCTGGCATCTTAAATAGTAATTATTATGAATATAAACATTATTTACCTTAAACAAAAATAAATTAAACATTGGATCAAGGATTGAGAGAGCGACAGTTGCTACTAAATTGTCTACCGCCGTTTGTTTTGTATGCCAATACCTACTAGTCTATAGAAAAAATTCTAAATGTAATATTTCATGAAAATATGCTGTGGGCACTTTTATTAACCGATTTCAAAAAAGGAGGAGGTTATACGGTACACTATATGTATTTTCTTTTATGTATGTTCACTGATTACTTCGTTAGTTGTGGACCGATTTTAAAAAATCTTTTATGGTTTGATAGAGTATACTTTCGAAGTAATCCCATTGTTACCAAATTTGAATCTGATGAGGAATTGAGGATCAGTGAGGAATTGAGGGAACTCCTCAAATGTTTTAGGCAAGCCTATAACGATTTTAGTAACAAGTCTAGCATTTGCATTCAGAAAGTATAACTTGGTGCAGTGGAACTCATGATGAAGACCACACATGGCCACCGGAACTCCTCAACGGTATCTATTTGAAGGGTGGCGATAAGATAAATAGAATTAAATAGTTGAGCGACAACAACGAAGAATATTTACTTGTTGAAATGTCACTATGACTTTCCCGCGGCGTTGCTTTCGGCGCGCTTGAAATAACTTAAAGTTTCATGTCAACCTTGAAGTGGGCTACGTAACAGAGTTTTATGTTGATCACTAAAAAGTGCAAAATAAAATAAATGTTTTAAAAAACCAAAAAAACCACCTTCAAAAACGCAAAAAATAACTTCTTTTAAAATTGTAGGTAGGTACCTACCTAATAGGTTTGTCCAACTAAAGTAAGCGACCACAATATTTTCAACAAAAAAAGCCGAAAACAGTTGGACTAACCTATTAGGTAAGTACCTACAATTTTTAAAGACGTTATTTTTTGCGTTTTTGAAGGCGGTTTTTTGTTTTTTAAAACATTTATTTTACTAACGTGGTAATACCATAGGACGTTTTGGTTCAATGAGTAAGCACCGTATCAGTTTTCAAAAGTAAATCAAAAGATTATTTCTAACGAACATTTCCGACGTGATGGTTAAATACTTATCTATCTATGCTACGAAGTTTATTAGGTGTGCCGTGTGGCTAAGAATTAATTTTCCCATTTTTCGTAAGACGCAGTAAGAAAAACAGTCGCCGACGTAACCCCTAACCTAACCCTAAGGATTACTAGGCTTAGGTGACCGTGGACGGGGCACAACGCTCGCAGAAAAGATGGGGGATAGCGTCGGTGAGTTTTCGAGTAGCGTCCGCGTACCGGAAAACGCAGTGTGAGTAGACCTCTAACCGGTCGAGCGACGACGTGGCTAAAGTTGCGGGAAACCGATTGATGCAAGCGGCGCAGGAACGGTGCTTGTCGCAAACCTCGAGGAGGCCTCTGTCCAGCAGTGGACGTCGCTTAAATGATGATGTTGAAATTTACCTTTCTTGCCCGTGGTACTACTCCGTGGCACAACTGACCAATGATTTCTATTTCAAAATCAAATTTAATAGAGTCGACGGAGCTCTGCTATCGCAGAGCTCCTATTTCTGGGTAGTTTGGCCCTCCGGGCCTGCTGAAGAACTAACATAACCTAAACCTACCTCATATTTATGATATCTACAGATTTTGGTCAGTTGTGCCAAATAGTTGTGCCACGGGGAATAAACTGAAATTTACACTACGAAAACTCCAAAGGAAAATGATTATTCCTTTTTCTTCCATAATATCAACGTGTAGTGTATATAATTATAGTAAAATGTTAAAATTAAATACTAAAGAACTTACCTCGTTAATTGATAGAGTAGTTATGGCGTGATACCAGAGAAGGCGGCTAACTGTATAGTAATAGTATAAGCATTTTAAATCCAATGTAGTTACAAATAAAGTATAGAATGCTTCGACTACTACATTGCAGTTAGCCGCCTTCTTTGGTACGACGGCATGGTGCATGGTTGACACTGTCAACAGACAGTGTGTCAGTACCTACTGTCAACTTGACAGTAGGTACTGACACACTGTCTGTTCACAAAGATACCAACAAAAGAGATTACGTCTTTGTGTTTACGACGTATCGCTGCGTTTGTTTAATTCACAATATAATATATATTTTAATTGTTGGTTATTAAATAAAATATTTATAATTTTACTATTTTTATTGAAATCAACATTAAAATAATTGCCTAACGTACTCGCGATTGCGATAAACTTGAAAGTTGAAAGCGATTACGATTACGAGCGCCTCGAAACATTGCTATTGCTTAAAAAAATGATCTTGATTACGAGCGCAATCGCCTTCATAAGCGACACCAAGTGAATGGAATGAGACGTTTTGTTTTTGCAAATATTATTTAATTAACGAATAAGTTAGCTCATCTCAATAGTCCCTAATTTTAGTTATATTTTTAGTTTTCTATTCACTTAATAACCGTATTTTTTGTTGATTGCAATAAAATATAAAATGTATAAATATTTTCATTGATAACATGAAATTAAAAAAAAAGCAAATGAAACTAAACGCGTAACTCAGCGAAGCTTCGTAAACGTAAAGTTGTCAATTCATTTATTGCTATCTTTGTGAACAGACAGTGCGTCAGCAGTCAGTACCTAACCTACTGTTAACTACTGTCAGTCAACATTGTCAATAAAGTAAAACATTTTTATAAGATTACTATGTATTTTTAAATATTATGAAGAAATAACATTAAAAAATTATATAAAAATAAATTAACATTGAACGATCGCGTCAGACAACAATAGATAGATAAGCCAAAGCGAAACGATAACAACATCGAGGCATCACAGAGAAGCGGATACAGTTAACGCACGCCCTCCATCTCTGCCCGCCTCGTCCAACTCCTCGCCGTTCTTGTTCAGCTGACGAGTTCGCCATCGCGGCCGACAGCAGCGAGCTCAGCGACGAGCACCGTCCGCCGCCCGCCGCCGCCTTGACCGCCGCGACCACCGCCGCCGGCACGCGCCACCGCGCCGGGCCAGCCGGCATCCGCGGAGTGCATGGCGAGCGCTACCGGTGGTGCAGTGTGTGACACAATCGAAATATAAAATTTGTGTGCATATTACGGGGCCACGGAGGAACTAACCTCTCCGCACTGCATATCGTGAATGAATGTCGTTTTTTCTCAGACCCTTAACTTGGCGATCATTGTTCCAATAGTTGTTACGAGAATGGTCTTATAGCGTAGACTCGATGAACCAACCAACACCTTAATGCACTCGCTAAGTGGCTAGATCAAAGGCTGAATACAGAATACAGTATTATTGTAATTGAATTGTTATTTTACACTTTATATTTATTGTAAAAAAACCTAATTTATGAAAAATAAAACATCTCAAACAATAGACAGAAGTTAGTAATTTATTTAAAATAATGCCTACTTTGTATAAACATTATTCTAATCAAAGTGCCAAACGTGCAAGACGGCTACGTCTGCGCCCTTTGGGGCCATTTCCATTGCAGACCCTGAATGCTCAGAAATGATGTGATGGCTGCTAGCACCTGCAATAGTATAATAGTAATTATGCACTCAAAATGTCGTGTGCAAACTTAGCTGGACATAAAACGTTCGATTGTATATTTGCACAGAAAATAGAACCACGCGTATACTGTCTCTGTGAGATCCTTATTCCACCGGCGATTTGCGGGCGAGTTCAAAGCGTGCCGAGTGCCCAGTGAAATCAGTGCTCGCTCGCCTTGCTTTTAATTCACCCACAAATCGACAGTGTGATAAGGGTCTGTCCAAAATGCGGAGCACTCGGTGCAAGTTTCCGGCGAAGTCGCTGCGCGCTTGCCTCGCCTTGAACTCGCTCGCAAATCTCCAGGTAATAAGGCTTTAAGTAATCACTGGATTCAATAAATTACCTTCAGCTCCGGCTGTCTTGCGTCGCCAACTTTTGAGGACAAGGCCCATTGCTTTATACAGTTGTCGGGCATCTCCAGAGGGTTGCTTTAGAGCCTTAGAAGCCACTTTTACATCCTCACTTGCGTTTTCAGACGCTCCTTCTCCAGCAATCGGCCAGCAAATAGCTACGAGCCATATTGAATCATTCTGAATTATTTTTAATTTTCAAGGTGTCCATTTAAGTCTATTTTTATTTTATTTTAGTATAAATTATATTAAAAACTAACTTAAGAGCACTAACTCGGTCAACACGATTGCTCTTTGGTTAGGACGGAGGCTCCGCTTTCGTTTGACAACTCGCAATCGGCTTGAATACAACTACAAATTGTCATATTACTTACGTAAAACCAATTTTTGGCTCATTCACTTGGTTTCAAAAAAGGCTCGCATTCACTTTCAAATGCGGTGATGTTACGTGAACGATATTTTTTTCATTTCCGAACTGTATAAAACGACCGTGAGTACATAAGGCCATAAGCCATAAGTTATCTTGGAAAAAATGCGCTTCACTTGCTTACTATTGAAATAATTTTAATAATCCATTCATTGAAGCATATTTGCAGAAACAAAACGCTTAGTTTATGCTAGGTTCCATTCACTTGATTTCGCTTATGAAGGCGATTGCGCTCGTAATCAAGATCATTTTGTTAAGCAATAGCAATGTTTCGAGGCGCTCGTAATCGTAATCGCTTTCGACTGTCAAGTTGATCGTGATTGCGAGTGCGTTAGACAATAAGCCCTCGGGGGTCTTTATTAAACATTGGCAAACCAGAATACCAGCGTTCTTTATTTAAATATTTTGTAGCAAAGTAACAAAGATTCTTATCCATAAAGTAACGGACCGGAAATTGCTGTTTACAATACTGCTTAATGCTTAACATTATAATACTGCAGTTTACTGCTCTACACCAATTAATTCGTGAATCTCAATCAAATGCAGACCAGGTGCAAGCATTAAAGATAATTACATGCGATCAGGTAATTATCGTAAAAAAGTCAAATAAGAAATCGTAAAAAGCGCACTGGTTAGAATGTTAATTAGGAAAGTCAAACAAATCGGACCCTTATATATGTCTCACCGCACTACTAAGAAAGGGTTTATAGGCGGACAAGACCGAGTCTCACGCCTTATACATTTATTAGGTCGAAGCTCAAGAGCGAACCGAAAAATTATATCTGGAGGGCTAGCACAAGTGGTCCGCGACTTGTTTGTCGCTCGGATCCCCCTTTCTATCTGGTCTGGAACGATAAAGACTCACTGAGCGACCAGCGAGAAAATGCAACATGTGCTAGCCATACCGGGTTTAAAAATACCGGTTAATACCGGTTTATTTCGGTTTTGCTCAGAACTTCTCTAGGGAAAGCAAACGTTTTGAGAACTGTATGTTAATCTTAATTAACCGGTTTAATCCACAACCGGTGAGTCGAGAAACCGAAAGATTTGTACTTGCTTGCACGCATTAAGTTAATTCAAAAATAACTTTTTATAAAGGTTCCCTCAAAAACCGGTTTTTGCGAACGAAACCAAAATGAAAAGGTTTTTAAGTACAAAATAACGGGTGAAAATTTAGACAGTATCCGAGCCCTGTACTGAGGTCTTTTAAAAACGGCTCTCTGTCGGATGATCGATCGAGTCAGCGTAGTCGAACAAGCAGGCTCACCCGACGGGTAAACCAGGTAAGCTAGAATGAACACCTTTAAATGCGGTTTTCACGCTCTGGCGGGGCAACTTCAACTCGCCGGTTAAAATGGTGCGTCGGGTTTGAGAACGAGTTGTTTAGAGAACAATCTACCAGTTTTGAAATTGAATAACAAGAAGTTAAAAATGGTTCCGAACTTTTAGGTCGTTTATTCGTTGTCGAAGTTTCTTCGCAAATGTAGGTAATTGTATTTGTATTCAAAAAGGGTTTTTGGAAATGCACACTAAAGACTATTCTTCATTTTACGAGCTTTTTATGGCTCATACCCAGATTTAGGTTACCGTCTTTCCTGTGGACACACCGAAAGTTAACGTTTTTAAGGCCTAATTTTCTGGCTACGCCCATTCCCGCAAAAGCGCCGTCAGGACTGCTTTAGACCTATCTTATAAAAACATAACTTATATGTACACAACCTTTTAACTATTGACCACAGGAGAGACAGCTTTTGTTTTTAAGAGTGTGTAAGGGTCATCCCTTATACCTTGCAAGGTTTGTATGTATGGTCAAATTTTGCAAGGAAGCTTTGATCCACTTTTACAGGGACCGATTGAGTTAAAATTTGGTATACCTACGTAACTTCGTTGACTACAGGTACATACAATGAGACGGCATCATCGAGCTGGTCTAATGATAGAGTTGCAAGACCCATCTTGTTTGGACTCATTAGATTTGTATTGATTAGCAATACAATACAATACAAATACTTTTTATTGAACACCTAAAAAAACAGAACACGGAACAGTGCATATTAATGCAAAAAAAAATACAGTTGGTAACAAAAGTTGGTCCCAAAATTGAACTTCTGATAGAAATCTTTTACTTTGTAAAATATGAACAACTTTATTTAGGATTTTATGCCTGCGTCGTTTTGTATAGGTTATAACACTAACCACCGTACTCCAAGGCATTTTAGAGACAGTTAATTCGTTCCTTTTTCAAACTTGTGTATAAAAAATAGTCACTAAGGAAAGATCATCATTAACTGAATTTGAGTGCGGCCGTAAGAAGAATTACTTAAAAAAAGTCCTGTCCGTTTACTTTTTTAAATACGGAACCCAAAAAACCCTTTAAACATGAAGGCAGATGTTCGAGGTAATTAAAGAAACGTTAAAATATAAATTATTGACAACGATATGGTTAATCCCCACGTCGACGGTACCATAACTGTCTACTAAATATTCCAAAGTAGGCCCTTGGAAAAAAAGTTTTAAGCCTATTGTAATGAATGTTGGACAAAAAATAGAAGAGATTCTAATCATGTCTTTGATTTTATGTTATACCTAATTCATTTGTTTTGATTTTAATACTAAGGACGCCCTAATGAAATAATCGAGTCACAGACTGTTACAAAACAAAAGATAGGAATAATAAAATATGTTTCTAAAAATTTGTAGACCTGTACTTAATGGGCGGTTTTCAAAAAAAGTCACGAAAATTAAGGTACCATCTAAATGTATGGCTAATTTTCGTGACGAAATGGAAATAAGTAAAATTTTCTTAATTTTGTCCTTAACGATGTACACTTTTATTGAAAAACGCCCTAATATGTTCTTAGATGTCCCTAAAAAATGCTATAATAAGTTTTTAATTATTCCCTGTGTTACCTACTACATTTACGAGTTAGTTACCAACACAAGGACGGACACACTGACGGACATTAAGACTGTTAACAATATACTTTGCCCTTTGGGCACGGAAGCTTAAGAGGTATGAAGCAAAAACAAATCCACACAAAATGCGATAACGTTTATCTCCCCTTAAACGTTGTGCGTTTTTTACGATTTTTTAATATGTTATAGGATATTATGTCTTTGGATTTGGATTAACGTGTGAAAATCTATGTCTGTACGTGAATCATACACAGATTTAGGTTACTGTCTTTCCTGTGGACACACCGAAAGTTAACGTTTTTAAGGCCTAATTTTCTGGCTAAGCCCATACCCGCAAAAACGCCGTCAGGACTTCTTTAGACCTATCATATAATAACATAACTTATATGAACACAAGCTTTTAACTATTGACTACAGGAGAGACAACTTTTGTTTTTAAGAGTGTGTATGACCCACGTTTCCTT
Organism: Acleris holmiana; assembly: GCA_949316455.1. Taxonomy (NCBI): domain Eukaryota; kingdom Metazoa; phylum Arthropoda; class Insecta; order Lepidoptera; family Tortricidae; genus Acleris; species Acleris holmiana. The sequence goes on from OX438785.1 coordinate 10,945,611, forward strand.
TTAAAGTAAATATTGATTGGAATGAAAATGAAATTAAAAAAAACAAAAGCGGAACGGACGTAGTTTTCCATAATATCTACAACATAGAAAAAAAACGTGGAAATCGGATTATATTTAGGGGTAAGAGTTATCGCCCGGAGCTACTTATGTACTTATTATTTTTGACAGCTGCGCGGTTTAGGCATCGCTGCACAATCCTCTTAAAAAGATTCGTTTTGTGTTGTTAAACCTAAAAAGAACCGACATTTTGTGGTAGAATGATGGCATGGAAGCGAGGCTGCAAATGAATAGTTACAACCCTGCTATCATTGAAACGCTGCCAAAAAGCGGTCCTAGTGAAAAAGGGTATTCTGGGTGATTTTGGGGTCATGATCCGGAATGGCCAAAAGTGAATAAGTCATACTGAACAACCTTTCCGATGGGACCAACCACGAAATCGTCAAAAAAACCCAGCTGTTCCATACATTAACTCTCAATTAATTCACCGTTAATGTATCGAACAACAGTTTTTTTTTTGGCGATTTCGTGGTTGGTCGGACCAACCACTTGGTCCCATCGGAAAAGTTGTTCAGTATGACCATCTTATTCACTTTTGGCAATTCCGGATCATGTCCCCAAAATCACCCAGTCTGTGGGTAAGGACCAAAAAGTTGTCCACGCTAAATCATTCAATAAAAATTTCTATTAAACTTTTCTGTTGCGTGTCACAACGGAACTTTTTTCACTTTTGTTGTTTGTATGGTTAACTACGCTTAACTATGGTCTAACTATTTGGTACTTACCCATGTATATCCTTTTGAAGATCAAGTAATTTTAGGGTTTTAGTCTAGTATACTCCGTGTATGTATGACATGCGACCCGCCCTGGCTTCGTTTCGGTTTAATACATTCTTCTGTACACCCATACATAAACCAATGCTTATTACCCTATTATACATAAAAACCTTCCGTAAATAATTATCTAACTGATGGTGAAAACCGTATCAAAATCTGTTGTGTAGTTTTAAAGATCTAAACATACATAGGGACAGACAGCGGGAAGCGACTTTGTTTTATACTGTGTAGTGAAGACAGCGGGAAGCGACTTTGTTTTATACTGTGTAGTGATTATGTACCCTTTTTTTATTAAAAATGAAGTCGACGTATACCTTTTTTCACTAGGACTTCTGAATTCTGAAATACGGTGATCATCGGAGGTTACAACCTCCCGTGGTTTCACCTGGTGGTTCCAACGGAAGACCAGCGCCGACAAATGCTTGTGCGTATTTCTCTGTTTGCTGTCGTTTGTCACGAAAAAAAAAGATACAGGACAATGTCACACAAATTGAGTTAGTTCCAAACTAAGCACAAGGCTTGTATGTACTATCGGTACTAAACAACGATAAACTTACTTATACATACATACATACATACATAACATCACGCCTTCATTCCCAGAGTGGGGTAGGCAGAGCTACAGAAATACCAACAACTCTAAAAAGACTTGTTTACAATTCTGTAACCACATTTTGCACAACAAAGCTAAGATGTTTACCGGTGTATTAGTGACAGGTTGCAAGCCCATCGCTTAACAGTACTACAAGCCGTTATTCCCTTAGTCGCCTCTTGCGACATCCACGGGAAGACATGGGTGGCACTATTATTCTAACCGGGCAACCACACGGGCTACAAAAACTTACTTATATAGAGAAATAAATACTTATATACATAGAAAACATCAAAGACTCAGGAAAAAATACTCGTGCTCAACACACAAATATCTGCCCTTACCGGGATTTCAACCCAGGACGCCTAGCTTCGAAGGCAGGGATGTTTTTCTTTCTTTCTTTTAAATAAAGGCTCGCTCTCCACAGTTATGTCACACAATTCATCCATGAATCAGTCAATGACGAAAACGAAATGAAGAATAACAGCATATTAAAACAACATATTTTGACGACTGTTTAACTATGACAGGTCTGCCTGAGAGCTACGAGAACGCGCGACCATTCATCCTCGCAAGTTAATTATAAACTGACCAGCAATGTTAATCCCTTAAGGAACTTACTTTTCAACTCGACGTACGAATTATTAACCGGTGATTTCAAGTTGTCCCGCCATACAAACAAGATTTTAGGATGAACGTTCTCCATTAGGAAGCTTAAGAGGCCACCTAAGCTGCCACACCCACACACACAAGGCTCAAAAGGGAGGGCTTGATGTGCTCTCGCGCGAAGAACGTGAGATAGTTTGCGCGTGGATTGATTACAGTGTCAAATTCAAACAATTGCTGGTTATTTTAAAACCACAACATTGAATACAAAAATGGTTTACCAGGGATTAAGAAGTTTGAAGTACTCAACTATTGATTTAGAAATAATCGGTTTCGAAGATTCAACCAAAATATGCCGAACTGGGGGGTGATTCTCTCAACACAGCGCTGCGTCGATCTTAAAGGTGAAGTTTTATCTGTCAAGTTTAAGTATATATCTGCCTTCTCAATTAGGTGTGTCGAGTTCAGTGTCGTATAAAGCTGCCTAATTGAGAAGGTACGCGCTAAAATGTGTTTTGTACGCTCCAACGGGACTTCTTAAACTTGCCATATAAAACTTCACCTTTAAGATCGACGCAGCACTGTGTTGAGAGAATCACTCCCCCAGGTGTCACGTTTGAGAAATAAAATTATCGAGGATTTTGTTTCTAATCGTGTTTTCACGTTCAACAGCCTCAAATATGACCAAGTTTAAGATAGCCAAAGACCAGACACATATGAGTTATGATTATTGAAATCCAGATCGCGGAAAACTACCGACAATATCACATGTGACCTCTTAACAGAACTATCCAGTGAGTTCACTCAATCGACCGATCGTCAAGAAGCCCTTTTTAAGTGAATTTCTTGGCGTTTAATTATAAAAATCAATCCTCTTTAACATTTTGTTAATTCGAAGCACCCCCAAATTTAAATTAAACGAGTAAATTTGAGACAAGTAGAAATCTACATAATTAACCTGAAGTAATCAGATTCTAGTTATGGCATAAGCTTTTGGAATGTTAACGAGAATGTTTATTTAGGTAATTTAGGCAAATGTTAATTAAATTTAGCTCTACTTTTAAGTATAAAAACATGCCCTTGTGAAGCCAGACAATTAATCTAGAATAAAGTTTTAATCATTCTACCTGTGACTTAAGCCATGCAGGGTCTGAGGGTATATTCTTAAGCACGAAATTACGATTGTTCAGTTTAATTTCGTCATTACCTGTGAGATAAGTCGATGAATAGCAAGATGACACTGTAAACTGTATATTCAAAACATGCTTATTTTCGATCGACATGCCAATCGGATTGTATGAGTAAATGTCAGGTGCTTTAAATTGAAAATAAGTTCTATACTTATTTTAAAATAAACGTGTGAAATATCAAAAGTCAAGACATTTCTCATCGCTAAAAATAGGTGGTGATAAAAGTTATGTTGAACTTATTTTGTTTATCGCAATTCAAAGTATGGTGACAAGTACTAGTCGAGCGACGAGCACTCGGACATCTATCTTATAACATTAGCATAAAAACCTTTTGACCTAAATGTTTCCCCTGAAAAGGTTTAATGAATTTTAATGCAATCTGAAATGCAAAATTAAGCCTCTGTTATTGTAGGGTCCGGAGAAAAGTGTCACATTAAGTGCGTCAGCGCCGTGGCTTGCTTCAGCATCCCTCTGAGAAGGAGCCCTTTAATAATGTTGGAAAACACTTCTTATTTAGTGTTCCTTTTCCGAAGCGTGTCAAATGGGATCCTATTACTAAGCCTACTCTGTCTGTCTGTTCGTCCTTGCTTTAAAGAGCTGTATCTATTCAACCGTAAGAGATAGCTGATTGATCTTATTTCCAGAATATGTGTTATTACGGCAGATTAACTAACAAAAAAAGAAGCAAAGTTTTTTTTGGCATGGTTATAGGGCTAATGTTAAAGAAAAACGACAAATTAAAAAAAGAAATCTATTTAATCATGTGGCGGTACGGAACCCTCGAGTCTGACTCGCACTTAGCCAATTTTTTTGTGAATGTCATCGTTTTGTAGGAATAAATGTTCCATTTCTGTAATTTGCAACATAATGCTGAAAAATAAAAATCAAAGTTTATTCTTAACGGATATAATACAGCGCCTGTAGGAATAGGTTCTGACATCGTGGGGAAAAGAGGCAAAATAAATTACAGTAACTTTATTGTATCTTGGAAACGTACACTTAGTACTGACAATTAATGAATTATTAATAATCTGTAGTTTATGGGGATATTTTAAGAGCAACACAGCATGTGCATTGGTAGAATGAGCCAATATACAATCAAATGTTTTATGTCCATGCAGCTAAGTTTTCACACAATAGAGTGTATAATTACTATAATACTATTGCAGGTGCTAGCAGCTGTACTGACCCCAAGTCAGCCAGCATATGTATAAATATATAGATATATATAGGGTATAATTTTTTTTGTTTACATAATCATAAATTATATATCGTCACTTATTATAAATAGGAGGCTTAGGACTTGTCTGATCATATAAAGGTATAAATATGTTTACGAGAGATAATACTGGGTTTTTAAACAATAGAATAGGTCAGATGTGTACTAAATATTAGTACAATATGTCGACGTATTCAAATATATAAGTTATAAAGCTTAAAACATATAAATGGCAGAATGGTGATATGAAAAACCACTTTGGTACTTTGTCGCTTTAACGTTATGTTTAAACTACTATATTAATTTGTTAGAAGCGTTGGGGCGACAGGGTACAGTTGCGTTGCGGCTATATTTAGCGAAATAAAGTAGGGTAGTTATAAAGCCTAAACCAATTAACTGGCGAGGCGGCGATAAGAATAGACGCGTTGGTGCTTTGTCGCTTTAACGTTATGTTTGAACTGTCATACTAATTTGTTACGGGAATCAGAGCGATAGGGTACGATGATGTTGTTTGCTTGTAAGAAAATAAAAGAAGGTAGTTAGAAAGAGTGGGATTATGCGGGTATAGAAAGTTATTATGGATATGCCTTGACAAAATCGGGTTATACATTTATCGTTTACTTTTATAAAGCTTGAAATAATTTATAACAATATTAAAGATTGAAAAAAAGGAAAGATGAATGGTTAAATAATCGTAGGAGCATATAAAAATATCCGTGGTATCTTCTTGTTAGCTCAGGTCCATACAAACAGTTAAACAGTAATCAGTAAGCAGAACATAATCAAGAATACCTAAAATAGATAATTAATGAACACAGGTTGTAAAATAAAAGTACCTCTTCCTTCTTTTCTTACCTATTTAATCTCGATTCCATTAGAACATATATTATATTTGTTTGGTTGGTTGCCAGGTCGCTATATAACAATAAGTACCTAATCTCAGGAAAAGTTGTTTATGTTATTTAGCGAATATAAGAAGAAGTAGGGTTTAACAACCTTTTATGTAATTGGACACGGAATTAAGGAAGGACAAATTATCTGGCTCGGTTACATAGGTACTAAATATTCAGATTATAATTGCGCTTGTCCATACCAAACTTACGTAATCTGTTGGAAGCAAGAGCGACCAGTATAAAGAGAACTAACGAGACGTTATTGGGACGGTTTTTACGTTTTAACTCGTTATTGGGACTATGGGGAATCATTACGGGGACCCTTTTTCGTTATTGATACGGGTCTAGGTTTTCTGGTCGCTGAATGTTAGGGTCGGTGGGGGGAATGGTTCGAGTATAAAACGGGTGGAGGGAGAAGATGGATGAATTAGCACGACGCGGGACGGAGAGGACGGAAGAGCTTCGCTAATATTTAATTTAAAGATCTGAGTGCTTGGATGGGGAATCAGGACCTATTGGGTGAGTATGCCTCTGCTTAACCAAGACCCCTTTAGTGCTGCTATTTTTATAGCAGTCCGGAATCTGAGTCTGGATTTCGGGTAGCAGAGTATCCTTTTATAATGTAGGCTGATAGGGCTTCTTTAGGAACTCGGGCAGGCAGTTAGGGCATGCAGCTATACTGTTTGTAGTCTCTCGGAATGTAGGGCTAGGGAGTTAGGGAGGGGTTCCTTTTGATGTGTTTTATTTTTTGTGTTGTGTTAAAAGGGGAATGTGCACGAATCAATTACATCTAACAATACAATTAGCTATTTACTATCGTTCCTTAATGATTATGTACAGGCATTTGACCTTCCAACAAACATGAAAGCATTGTGACTATTTGCAGTGTAATCATGATTAAATTTTGAATTAATAACTCCAGGATGAAGTATCAAAGAAGTAAACCGTATTATGTTACTATAAAGTAATAATTAAAATTCGTGCACATATCCTATGAATTTACTTGAATTTTGATGTTATTTTGTGTAATAAATATACTGTGATTTGTGTTTTATTGACCTATATTTTATTGTTGTTTTGTGCAAAAGGGGAATATGTACATTTCATTACAATTAACAAAATATTTAATTCTATCCAATTATTATTTAATGTTACAAAAAAAAGCAAGATTAAAGTATAGAAATTAGACCTTCCAATCATTAAATAAGAATTGCGGTAAGCTTTAATTAATTTTGATCTAACCTGTTATATTTATTGATACAAGCTGGAATATCTAAAATATTAACTTCACAATCTAGATGTTGTAAAAATACTTATGTTGTACATATACCCTTTTAATAGCTCAACGGTAAGGTAAGTGGCTTTTGAAATTTAAACTGTGATATATTAATCTCATATTAGCAATTTCTGCCTTAGTTAGGAATATCATTTTAGTGCGACGAAATAGTTTAATAGAAACAATATGTTCAGACTTAAATTCAGTTATTGAAGTATCAGCCGAGAGGCAAAAATGGTCAGTAATTAATTGGTACAAAGAGACTGGTGGTAAACTCAGCTGAGACTTCTCCACTAGGATCAATCTAAGTCAGGCAGAAAATGTTTGAGAACTTCCTTGTGTGTCACCTTTATCCTTTTTAACATATAACCTTTACTACAAGAATTATTTATGAAAGGGGATTAGGAAGTATAATTAATAAATCTGGGATACCTGAAAAGAGTAAAAATATAGGAATACCAACATCTATGGTAATATTCTGGTATTTTATTCAGGAACCAATACATTGTTGTAGAACTTCATTCAGCAGCTGTTCATATATTTTCAAAATGCATTCAGGGTTAGGTACCATGTAGTAAGATTTAATTCCACAGATGCTCCTACATTTTCAATAAACAAGCAGAGTCCTGAAACAAATTGGTTAAATTATTTTCAAGTCATTTTAGGAGAAGGTTTCTAGTTATATATGCCTACCATAACAATTGTTTTAATAACGGGACCGTTTACATATTTAACTAGTAGATGTTATCATAGATAGTACATTATTTACTCATAAAAGCTATAGGTAATACCTAGCTCTAGTTTTCCCAAAGAAATAACATTAAGTACCATCTCAGATACCTTTAATTGAAACAATGATATTTATGGGCTTTAGAGTACTAAAACAAAACCAACAGGAAAGGGTTGTAGTTAACTTTCACGGAAAAGAGTTAAGCCTGAGATTCTGCATTCGGTTTGTAAGATTATTAATAACAAGGGGTTCCGATTTACAGTTAAATTAAGTAGTTATTATAGCAAATAGGGGTTTTTATATACTTACATTTGACATTAGTAATAGTTGTATATCAGGAGACCACAAAGTCGAACGAAGGGTACAATTATTATTATGTATTCAGTGATACTGTGATTCGGTGCTTGTTTGATTCAAAACGTATAAATGGATTACTGAAATAAATTTGGGAGGTTATGATTCTTAAAATTAACCACGAAGTAATAGGTATTAACCTACTTTCAGAAGAAGGTTTTATCAAAACATAAGTGCCTAGATATTATATTCATATGAAAGAAGCTATTTTTCGACAGTCGATTAAAAATATCTAGTCCATTAATAACACTATGTATAAAGGCTTTAGTTTGGTAGGTTGTTGAAATGTCCAAAGTGAACAAATAGGCATAGGGTATTTACTTATTGTAGGGCGAAGTAGAAATGCTTAACGAGTGTATTTACTAACCTGTACTGATGTTTCACTTATAATCTTTTATGTGAAATCCAGGCGTGAATTAGAGTAGGGAACTTGCTTTGCTTGATTTGTGTCCGGGTGAATAGCGCTGAATGTACCATCCAATTACAAGGAATTCGTTAACGAAGTATAAGATTATTAAGTAGATTTTATTATATGTATAGATTACATAAGTTAAGAGTCTACAGGTTATTTGAGGGTTTTAAGGTGAACAGGATGGGAATAAGGCAAAGGGGAATTTTTTAATTCAGCCAAGCGGAACTCTTTATTTCCCGAGATCTAAAATTAGAATAGATTTAGGTAGTAATAACTTGATCGAAGATAAGCAGGTAGGAAGTAAATAGAAGGATAATTACCGAAATTTCATTAAAAACTATTTGTTCAATAGTTTACGAGAAGTCTAAACAAAAAACCCAAAATAGACTAGTGCTTTATTTGATCATAGAATCCCTTAGTAGTCTGTGATTAGTTGCGCGTCTCACAGAATAAGTACAAGAACTTATTCTGTGGCGCGTCTATTGTACCTTCACAGACTATTGTAATATACAGGTTTAAGGACTAGGCTTTTAGCCAATTTATATAAGTAGGAATAAATTATATAGTTATTTAGTTATTTGGCACTGCATACGTTCAGAAGTTTAGGGAACTATACATAATGTCAGTTCGATACTTGACCAAAGACTTAGAGTATTGGATACGATTAATTTTGCATCTCTTGCGTAAAGATATTTAGAGAAATACATTTGAGTCAGTTCAAATCTAGACCAAAGATTAATGTTTATATCATAACTATAAGAATTTAGTAGATCTAATAATTAAAGAAATAAAGCTTTGAGTTCGAATTTAGGATAAGGTTAGCGAGGCTAGATTTTATAGTTGCGATTTTAGAATTTACATTATCGTTGGCAAATATTCATTGTGAATCCAACTTTAGGAGGCTGCGAATGTTGGATGTTGGATATTTATCTATGATTATGATGATTTTGTATGTAAGATTAAGTAAATGAAAATTATGATAAGTTTGTTATACCTAATTTAGGTTTTATAGAATAGTAATTATGAAGTTTGCTTTAAATCGGTTCGGATCGTTATCAAACATTTTGAGGTTAAATCATGTTTATATTTATAAGTAACTACAGGAAATAATGATACTGAGTTCAGAATTTGAATAGTGATATTGAGATTAATTTATATCTCTTAATAGCTTACAATCCAAGGGATTAATTATGAATCAGGTTCGAGGCTTGGTTTTATGTGATGTAATAACTACTTGTAGAGTTTGGAAGGAATTAGGAAATAAATTGTGTGAATACCTAGGACGCAATTACGAAGCGAACGTAATCGCTGACTAAAGTCGTTGTGAATCCGGCTTTAGGAAACCGTGAATGTCGTACGTTAAAATAAATCGCATGGATCGTGAAGTTAAAATCGATAGACAGGCTAGAATTAGGCATGTATGTATCAGTATGTAGAATTATATGTACGAGTATGTAGAAAGGAACTCTGGAGTTATTACTCAGTCGTATGAAATCGCGTATGTATGTTTGTTTGTCGTACCGTTCAGAATTTGGAGGGTTTATATGAAACCAATACTAGTTAAATCGCCTTGTGAAAAATGTGTCAGGAATTATATAAATAATTCATGATCAATATGTATGTAGTATGTTGGATACAATTTGGAGGGAACCAACACCTTAAATATTGCTCCCGTTACACTATAGGTAGATGAGACACGAATCGATAAAATATACTTATATGAAATTTTGAAAGGAGGCATTTAGATTTTAGGGAGAATGAGAGGTAGTTCATTCATATTTGTTGGCAGTCCCAATATCGATAAATATGATTTAGGAATCAAGGTTAATTTATGATATAAATTAATAAGTACGACAGATGTTGATGAATGCTTTAATTACTACTGCTTAGCGATAGTTAAGTCAATGGATTGGCTAAAATATATATATAATAATAAGTAGTAGGATGATGAATTTGTACATGCGGTCTTGGAGCTACGATTAGATCGTGTATTCTAGATTTGCAGCTGGCGTAATTCCGACATTATGATCAAGCTTAGTTTGACTAAGCTTGTTTCTGTTTATTTTAAACAAAAAGCCATGTGATTTTTGTTCGTTCGTCTGTCTGTAAACGTCGGTATATGTAAACGGGAGTTATAAACAAATTATTGTTTTATAAAAGGGGTTTTATGGATTATGATACGCCGACTTTATGAACAAGTTTAGTTTTACTAAGCCAGTTCCTGTTAATCTTAGGCAAAGAGCCATGTGATTTTTGTTCGTTCGTCTATCTGTAAAAGTTGGTATGTGTAAATGGAAGTTATAACGATTATTATTTCATAAAACCGGTTTATAGGGATTATGTTACAGTATATTTGGATTCGATCCATTGCTAAGGTAGCAAAGAGAGAATGAAATTTGGTATCAGAATGATTATATAATTTGAGTCCAAGTGAGATAGTGAGTGAAGTTCAATCACATTATTACAGGTTAACATTTCAGTTGGAAGTTTTTATTTCTGTTTATAACGTTAAAGTCCGAACTATGGTATTTATAGATTAAAACCATAGATAAAGAAATTCTTACGTTTTTGGATTTGTTATATCGAAATATTGAGTTATTGAAAATATTTACAATACTTAATTAGTTGTCACGAATTCAATGAAACAAAATTTCGAGTTTTACCTTTAAATGACTCCGGGCTGGTGGTATAAATTGAAGAATGCCGTGAATGCAGTGTTAATAAGTCGCATAGTTTGATATCGAGTTATTGTTCAATTATCATTTTAGTCAACATTTGGTTGTCAATTACAAACTAATGTAATGTAATATAAGAATTGGACAAATGATTCGCCCGTTACACGGGTGATAATTTAGCGGCAATTTATCGGCTCTTGGCTATGGAATGGGCGGCTGCTGCTTGCAGGGTCGACAATTCATAGTTGATCCGTATTGGGCTAGGTTGTCTCTTGGTGAACGTGGGTATTACAAAAGTCTCTTCTAAAGGGCGCTAGATCAGGTAGGAATCTTTGCCTAGTGGACCTGGATTCTTTTGGAGGCGCCCTCCCAAGTATAGGCTGTGGAGATGAGGCCCTTACTTCAAAGCTGTGGAAACGAGGCTGAGGTGGCATCCATTATGTACCAGCAAAAACTAGGTCCTTTGATTATGCTCTCGAATTTAGATGGCTTTAGGGGAGACTCACTAGATTTAATAGTAGCGACATTATATCACCATCCCGGTTCAGTTCAACGCGGCCCTTGGGGTAGGTTCTCTCTTGGGGAGACCTGACTAACCTACACAGACATTACTAACCTTGTAAGTGGGACAGCAACTCTTGCTTTGGGTGGAGCGGTGCCCCGTCAGGTTGTCGAGCCGCACAGGGGCAGGCGGATGATGCCTAAGTGTAATGGCTAGGAGGGGCCTGCCCTTCTCTTTGTATTTATTTACAAAAGAGACCCATAGGGAATTAGTTATCTCCTTCTGTTCCATTAATCAAGAAAACTTACATCTACATTAAAAGAACTAGCAGTTTCACAATCTATCTCCCTTCGGATACGAAATTATGAAAGATTAATTGAATTTGAAGCTTAGGACTATAGTTATTAAGATTATTAAACTGTAGGAAGTTCATACAAAATTGAGCTTTACTGTATGTGAAAGATTTATTATAATACTAGGACATTCGAACAACATTTCCTATTCAAACTTGAATAAATTAATTAGATGGGTTAAGTTAGTAACTTTGCTGACACATTAATATGTTTATCTTAGGTCGAACATAGGGCATGGTTTATTATGGTTGGATTCACACGGTAGGGTACTAAGAAAGATTGTAAGATGAACTGTTGAATCAAATATTATCTAAGTAAAGTTAGGTATTAGATTATAATGGAATATATAAAATTAGGTAGGTAATATACAGTAGAAGCCTCTGAATTAGTAAATTAAAGTTAATGTTTCCTAAACCTTTCCAACACACCTCGAGTATTCCTTAAACGAACTGGTTACACACGGGTTTAACTTGGGGTCCTACCTTTATATAACTAGATGATCACGCTGGCCAATTATTTTATAAGTAGATATTTATTTATTTATATATTTATTTATGTTATGCGACTCACTCTTGACTGCTGTGGGGTCTGTATCGTTACATTTGGTGCCGTGACCAGGATTAGATTCTGGGTCACTATGGCTAAATTTTAATAGGCTTTGGCTGGGTTTTATGGAGATCCGTAAGGAAATCTTATGAAGCTCGGTCCTAGCCTACATTTGATGTTCGTGAAATGGAGTGGGTCGAAAAAGGTGTGTTGGAGAGGTCATTTATTCTGTATTTGCTACTTCTGTCAGGTTTGAAATAAAATATCACAACACTTATTTTAATTTAATTTATTTGCGGTTATTCAGTAGGATTTATTAGGTTAAATAATGTTTGGTGTATTATCGTGTAGGTATAAAGGATAGTAAAAACTTTCGAGTGCGGCTGATAAAGGGTTGGCAAAGTCTGGTTTAGATTGAGAAGACCAATGTTTACATGTCCCTGCAGCGGGAAGGTCTTTTAATTTGGGAAAATCCTATCAGCGCGATGTAGGAAATCACTTTACCGTTAAAGTGACTTCCATTGTGCGACTTAGAACTAATTACTTAAATAAGTGACTTTCTGGCCTTAGATCTTCCGTGTGGGGTTAGATGGCGTTAGTAGTCGACTGTTATAAAGAGTAATTATTAGACTCCCACAGACGATTTACAGGGTTAGATTATTTATAAAACTTGAAACTATAGTTAGGGATTAAACGGAAAAGGAAAGGCTAGTACAACTTAAGAAACGTTGTAGAATTAGAGATTTTCTAGGTGGGGTTTAGGAATTAAAATAGTTAACTAATCTGGGGGGTGAGTTCACTTATGAATTAACTTTAAGGGAGTTTTAAGTAGGTTTAGGTTAAAATCCTTGTTTCTATACTAGTATTATAAGTGCGAGAGTGGACCCTGGTTGTTAGTTTGGTTGATGTGTTTTGCGGGAAAGCGGCTGTGCCGGTTTCGTTGGAATATATTGAAATTTGGGAGTTTAGCTTGGGTTCCGTCGAAGTTCATAGGCTACGCGATTCCCTCGAGATCCGTGGTAGACGAGGTTGCACGGATGAGGTCAGTTAGCAGTTCTTGTAAAAATTTGATAGGTTATAGCGGGTTTAAGGATTTAGTTAATTGTATGGTTAGGGGGGTGAACTTGAACCCTAGTCTAACCTATTGTTAGTTAAAGTAGTATAAGGTGTTAGTTTAATAATTGTAAATGGATTAGCGCTTCATAGATGTTTTAGAAATTAAAATATTACGTATTTCGGGGGGTGAATATTTGCTCGGAAAGTTCGCAAAGTATAGGTAGTTATAATTAAAATAAAGGTCGGTACTTATGAACAAATGATATATCGAATTTGGGTGGAATTCAGTTACTCTTGATTATTATAAGTAAAATACGAAAAATTAAGCACATTAGGTTTGCTTAAGTCTACTTTATCACATGTAAACATAATACGTTGACTTATATCTATCCTATTTTTATATTAATTCTATGTTATGGTTACATGTACAAAATACAACTTATTATAATATAGGTTTAACTATGAAATTAGGGAGGTTAAAATTTAGTACGATAAACAGAAGGTTAGGTTAAATTAGGTTGGGATGCTAAACATTTTTTTTTATCACATATTTCAAAAGAATACATATATTTATTCTAAGACCATTTTGGGGTACTTAACTATGTTGATCTTTATTAAACAATAACAATTTATTTCCCCGTTTTAATTGCCAAGAATGACCTTTATTTGGTTGAACAAAGAGTGGACGCTTATAAACTGTGTTAATTATCTTAATTACTTTAGTACAATAGGTCACTATAGTTGTGGGAGAGAATTAATAAATTAGTATTAAGCATTAGGATAGTCAGGTAGGTTGAATAGAGAAAGAAAAAAAAAAATAAGTTTTATCCAATTTTTAAGCCTATAAATTTCGGTAAAGCATAGTAAATTATATTTTAGAGTTGAATGCGAATGCGCGGGAATAATTGACTGAATAAGTATAGCTGCTTGGATGTGTATAGGTATGTGTGTTGGACATAATGTTTGTTTGGGTTGAAGTGGGATTTACTTGTGATATTGAAAATATACAAATATGTATGAATTACATAAGTGTGTATGTAGGGTTGTAGTAGAAGATTTGTTGGATGGATGATAGGGAAAGTAAGGTGTCAAATTAGTAGCAAATAACAGTCTGAGTAGGTAAAATAGAAGTCGGCATAATTTAGATACTCGATCTGTAGTATCTAACTATATTGAGTAATAAAAGGGTCGTTGAATTTTTAATTGTACTAGGTAACTATAAAATAAGTATATCAACAATAGTGTATACTAACGCGGTAAGATAAAATTTATATTTTGGTTTTATTAGATTGACCACGAGGCACTCTAGAGAAAAAAATAAATAAAGCACAGTAAGGAAAAAAAAAAAAGAAGAGGATTTTAAGTTAAAGAATAGGTAGGAATGGGGAGGTATACATATTTATACATGGTTTGAATTTTGCGTTTATGTAGGAACCTATAAGTAGATTTGGTCTTATTAATTGTGCGTCTTCTACGAAATCCGAAAATTATTAAGGCCAAAGGGGGGTGATGTACTGACCCCAAGTCAGCCAGCATATGTATAAATATATAGATATATATAGGGTATAATTTTTTTTGTTTACATAATCATAAATTATATATCGTCACTTATTATAAATAGGAGGCTTAGGACTTGTCTGATCATATAAAGGTATAAATATGTTTACGAGAGATAATACTGGGTTTTTAAACAATAGAATAGGTCAGATGTGTACTAAATATTAGTACAATATGTCGACGTATTCAAATATATAAGTTATAAAGCTTAAAACATATAAATGGCAGAATGGTGATATGAAAAACCACTTTGGTACTTTGTCGCTTTAACGTTATGTTTAAACTACTATATTAATTTGTTAGAAGCGTTGGGGCGACAGGGTACAGTTGCGTTGCGGCTATATTTAGCGAAATAAAGTAGGGTAGTTATAAAGCCTAAACCAATTAACTGGCGAGGCGGCGATAAGAATAGACGCGTTGGTGCTTTGTCGCTTTAACGTTATGTTTGAACTGTCATACTAATTTGTTACGGGAATCAGAGCGATAGGGTACGATGATGTTGTTTGCTTGTAAGAAAATAAAAGAAGGTAGTTAGAAAGAGTGGGATTATGCGGGTATAGAAAGTTATTATGGATATGCCTTGACAAAATCGGGTTATACATTTATCGTTTACTTTTATAAAGCTTGAAATAATTTATAACAATATTAAAGATTGAAAAAAAGGAAAGATGAATGGTTAAATAATCGTAGGAGCATATAAAAATATCCGTGGTATCTTCTTGTTAGCTCAGGTCCATACAAACAGTTAAACAGTAATCAGTAAGCAGAACATAATCAAGAATACCTAAAATAGATAATTAATGAACACAGGTTGTAAAATAAAAGTACCTCTTCCTTCTTTTCTTACCTATTTAATCTCGATTCCATTAGAACATATATTATATTTGTTTGGTTGGTTGCCAGGTCGCTATATAACAATAAGTACCTAATCTCAGGAAAAGTTGTTTATGTTATTTAGCGAATATAAGAAGAAGTAGGGTTTAACAACCTTTTATGTAATTGGACACGGAATTAAGGAAGGACAAATTATCTGGCTCGGTTACATAGGTACTAAATATTCAGATTATAATTGCGCTTGTCCATACCAAACTTACGTAATCTGTTGGAAGCAAGAGCGACCAGTATAAAGAGAACTAACGAGACGTTATTGGGACGGTTTTTACGTTTTAACTCGTTATTGGGACTATGGGGAATCATTACGGGGACCCTTTTTCGTTATTGATACGGGTCTAGGTTTTCTGGTCGCTGAATGTTAGGGTCGGTGGGGGGAATGGTTCGAGTATAAAACGGGTGGAGGGAGAAGATGGATGAATTAGCACGACGCGGGACGGAGAGGACGGAAGAGCTTCGCTAATATTTAATTTAAAGATCTGAGTGCTTGGATGGGGAATCAGGACCTATTGGGTGAGTATGCCTCTGCTTAACCAAGACCCCTTTAGTGCTGCTATTTTTATAGCAGTCCGGAATCTGAGTCTGGATTTCGGGTAGCAGAGTATCCTTTTATAATGTAGGCTGATAGGGCTTCTTTAGGAACTCGGGCAGGCAGTTAGGGCATGCAGCTATACTGTTTGTAGTCTCTCGGAATGTAGGGCTAGGGAGTTAGGGAGGGGTTCCTTTTGATGTGTTTTATTTTTTGTGTTGTGTTAAAAGGGGAATGTGCACGAATCAATTACATCTAACAATACAATTAGCTATTTACTATCGTTCCTTAATGATTATGTACAGGCATTTGACCTTCCAACAAACATGAAAGCATTGTGACTATTTGCAGTGTAATCATGATTAAATTTTGAATTAATAACTCCAGGATGAAGTATCAAAGAAGTAAACCGTATTATGTTACTATAAAGTAATAATTAAAATTCGTGCACATATCCTATGAATTTACTTGAATTTTGATGTTATTTTGTGTAATAAATATACTGTGATTTGTGTTTTATTGACCTATATTTTATTGTTGTTTTGTGCAAAAGGGGAATATGTACATTTCATTACAATTAACAAAATATTTAATTCTATCCAATTATTATTTAATGTTACAAAAAAAAGCAAGATTAAAGTATAGAAATTAGACCTTCCAATCATTAAATAAGAATTGCGGTAAGCTTTAATTAATTTTGATCTAACCTGTTATATTTATTGATACAAGCTGGAATATCTAAAATATTAACTTCACAATCTAGATGTTGTAAAAATACTTATGTTGTACATATACCCTTTTAATAGCTCAACGGTAAGGTAAGTGGCTTTTGAAATTTAAACTGTGATATATTAATCTCATATTAGCAATTTCTGCCTTAGTTAGGAATATCATTTTAGTGCGACGAAATAGTTTAATAGAAACAATATGTTCAGACTTAAATTCAGTTATTGAAGTATCAGCCGAGAGGCAAAAATGGTCAGTAATTAATTGGTACAAAGAGACTGGTGGTAAACTCAGCTGAGACTTCTCCACTAGGATCAATCTAAGTCAGGCAGAAAATGTTTGAGAACTTCCTTGTGTGTCACCTTTATCCTTTTTAACATATAACCTTTACTACAAGAATTATTTATGAAAGGGGATTAGGAAGTATAATTAATAAATCTGGGATACCTGAAAAGAGTAAAAATATAGGAATACCAACATCTATGGTAATATTCTGGTATTTTATTCAGGAACCAATACATTGTTGTAGAACTTCATTCAGCAGCTGTTCATATATTTTCAAAATGCATTCAGGGTTAGGTACCATGTAGTAAGATTTAATTCCACAGATGCTCCTACATTTTCAATAAACAAGCAGAGTCCTGAAACAAATTGGTTAAATTATTTTCAAGTCATTTTAGGAGAAGGTTTCTAGTTATATATGCCTACCATAACAATTGTTTTAATAACGGGACCGTTTACATATTTAACTAGTAGATGTTATCATAGATAGTACATTATTTACTCATAAAAGCTATAGGTAATACCTAGCTCTAGTTTTCCCAAAGAAATAACATTAAGTACCATCTCAGATACCTTTAATTGAAACAATGATATTTATGGGCTTTAGAGTACTAAAACAAAACCAACAGGAAAGGGTTGTAGTTAACTTTCACGGAAAAGAGTTAAGCCTGAGATTCTGCATTCGGTTTGTAAGATTATTAATAACAAGGGGTTCCGATTTACAGTTAAATTAAGTAGTTATTATAGCAAATAGGGGTTTTTATATACTTACATTTGACATTAGTAATAGTTGTATATCAGGAGACCACAAAGTCGAACGAAGGGTACAATTATTATTATGTATTCAGTGATACTGTGATTCGGTGCTTGTTTGATTCAAAACGTATAAATGGATTACTGAAATAAATTTGGGAGGTTATGATTCTTAAAATTAACCACGAAGTAATAGGTATTAACCTACTTTCAGAAGAAGGTTTTATCAAAACATAAGTGCCTAGATATTATATTCATATGAAAGAAGCTATTTTTCGACAGTCGATTAAAAATATCTAGTCCATTAATAACACTATGTATAAAGGCTTTAGTTTGGTAGGTTGTTGAAATGTCCAAAGTGAACAAATAGGCATAGGGTATTTACTTATTGTAGGGCGAAGTAGAAATGCTTAACGAGTGTATTTACTAACCTGTACTGATGTTTCACTTATAATCTTTTATGTGAAATCCAGGCGTGAATTAGAGTAGGGAACTTGCTTTGCTTGATTTGTGTCCGGGTGAATAGCGCTGAATGTACCATCCAATTACAAGGAATTCGTTAACGAAGTATAAGATTATTAAGTAGATTTTATTATATGTATAGATTACATAAGTTAAGAGTCTACAGGTTATTTGAGGGTTTTAAGGTGAACAGGATGGGAATAAGGCAAAGGGGAATTTTTTAATTCAGCCAAGCGGAACTCTTTATTTCCCGAGATCTAAAATTAGAATAGATTTAGGTAGTAATAACTTGATCGAAGATAAGCAGGTAGGAAGTAAATAGAAGGATAATTACCGAAATTTCATTAAAAACTATTTGTTCAATAGTTTACGAGAAGTCTAAACAAAAAACCCAAAATAGACTAGTGCTTTATTTGATCATAGAATCCCTTAGTAGTCTGTGATTAGTTGCGCGTCTCACAGAATAAGTACAAGAACTTATTCTGTGGCGCGTCTATTGTACCTTCACAGACTATTGTAATATACAGGTTTAAGGACTAGGCTTTTAGCCAATTTATATAAGTAGGAATAAATTATATAGTTATTTAGTTATTTGGCACTGCATACGTTCAGAAGTTTAGGGAACTATACATAATGTCAGTTCGATACTTGACCAAAGACTTAGAGTATTGGATACGATTAATTTTGCATCTCTTGCGTAAAGATATTTAGAGAAATACATTTGAGTCAGTTCAAATCTAGACCAAAGATTAATGTTTATATCATAACTATAAGAATTTAGTAGATCTAATAATTAAAGAAATAAAGCTTTGAGTTCGAATTTAGGATAAGGTTAGCGAGGCTAGATTTTATAGTTGCGATTTTAGAATTTACATTATCGTTGGCAAATATTCATTGTGAATCCAACTTTAGGAGGCTGCGAATGTTGGATGTTGGATATTTATCTATGATTATGATGATTTTGTATGTAAGATTAAGTAAATGAAAATTATGATAAGTTTGTTATACCTAATTTAGGTTTTATAGAATAGTAATTATGAAGTTTGCTTTAAATCGGTTCGGATCGTTATCAAACATTTTGAGGTTAAATCATGTTTATATTTATAAGTAACTACAGGAAATAATGATACTGAGTTCAGAATTTGAATAGTGATATTGAGATTAATTTATATCTCTTAATAGCTTACAATCCAAGGGATTAATTATGAATCAGGTTCGAGGCTTGGTTTTATGTGATGTAATAACTACTTGTAGAGTTTGGAAGGAATTAGGAAATAAATTGTGTGAATACCTAGGACGCAATTACGAAGCGAACGTAATCGCTGACTAAAGTCGTTGTGAATCCGGCTTTAGGAAACCGTGAATGTCGTACGTTAAAATAAATCGCATGGATCGTGAAGTTAAAATCGATAGACAGGCTAGAATTAGGCATGTATGTATCAGTATGTAGAATTATATGTACGAGTATGTAGAAAGGAACTCTGGAGTTATTACTCAGTCGTATGAAATCGCGTATGTATGTTTGTTTGTCGTACCGTTCAGAATTTGGAGGGTTTATATGAAACCAATACTAGTTAAATCGCCTTGTGAAAAATGTGTCAGGAATTATATAAATAATTCATGATCAATATGTATGTAGTATGTTGGATACAATTTGGAGGGAACCAACACCTTAAATATTGCTCCCGTTACACTATAGGTAGATGAGACACGAATCGATAAAATATACTTATATGAAATTTTGAAAGGAGGCATTTAGATTTTAGGGAGAATGAGAGGTAGTTCATTCATATTTGTTGGCAGTCCCAATATCGATAAATATGATTTAGGAATCAAGGTTAATTTATGATATAAATTAATAAGTACGACAGATGTTGATGAATGCTTTAATTACTACTGCTTAGCGATAGTTAAGTCAATGGATTGGCTAAAATATATATATAATAATAAGTAGTAGGATGATGAATTTGTACATGCGGTCTTGGAGCTACGATTAGATCGTGTATTCTAGATTTGCAGCTGGCGTAATTCCGACATTATGATCAAGCTTAGTTTGACTAAGCTTGTTTCTGTTTATTTTAAACAAAAAGCCATGTGATTTTTGTTCGTTCGTCTGTCTGTAAACGTCGGTATATGTAAACGGGAGTTATAAACAAATTATTGTTTTATAAAAGGGGTTTTATGGATTATGATACGCCGACTTTATGAACAAGTTTAGTTTTACTAAGCCAGTTCCTGTTAATCTTAGGCAAAGAGCCATGTGATTTTTGTTCGTTCGTCTATCTGTAAAAGTTGGTATGTGTAAATGGAAGTTATAACGATTATTATTTCATAAAACCGGTTTATAGGGATTATGTTACAGTATATTTGGATTCGATCCATTGCTAAGGTAGCAAAGAGAGAATGAAATTTGGTATCAGAATGATTATATAATTTGAGTCCAAGTGAGATAGTGAGTGAAGTTCAATCACATTATTACAGGTTAACATTTCAGTTGGAAGTTTTTATTTCTGTTTATAACGTTAAAGTCCGAACTATGGTATTTATAGATTAAAACCATAGATAAAGAAATTCTTACGTTTTTGGATTTGTTATATCGAAATATTGAGTTATTGAAAATATTTACAATACTTAATTAGTTGTCACGAATTCAATGAAACAAAATTTCGAGTTTTACCTTTAAATGACTCCGGGCTGGTGGTATAAATTGAAGAATGCCGTGAATGCAGTGTTAATAAGTCGCATAGTTTGATATCGAGTTATTGTTCAATTATCATTTTAGTCAACATTTGGTTGTCAATTACAAACTAATGTAATGTAATATAAGAATTGGACAAATGATTCGCCCGTTACACGGGTGATAATTTAGCGGCAATTTATCGGCTCTTGGCTATGGAATGGGCGGCTGCTGCTTGCAGGGTCGACAATTCATAGTTGATCCGTATTGGGCTAGGTTGTCTCTTGGTGAACGTGGGTATTACAAAAGTCTCTTCTAAAGGGCGCTAGATCAGGTAGGAATCTTTGCCTAGTGGACCTGGATTCTTTTGGAGGCGCCCTCCCAAGTATAGGCTGTGGAGATGAGGCCCTTACTTCAAAGCTGTGGAAACGAGGCTGAGGTGGCATCCATTATGTACCAGCAAAAACTAGGTCCTTTGATTATGCTCTCGAATTTAGATGGCTTTAGGGGAGACTCACTAGATTTAATAGTAGCGACATTATATCACCATCCCGGTTCAGTTCAACGCGGCCCTTGGGGTAGGTTCTCTCTTGGGGAGACCTGACTAACCTACACAGACATTACTAACCTTGTAAGTGGGACAGCAACTCTTGCTTTGGGTGGAGCGGTGCCCCGTCAGGTTGTCGAGCCGCACAGGGGCAGGCGGATGATGCCTAAGTGTAATGGCTAGGAGGGGCCTGCCCTTCTCTTTGTATTTATTTACAAAAGAGACCCATAGGGAATTAGTTATCTCCTTCTGTTCCATTAATCAAGAAAACTTACATCTACATTAAAAGAACTAGCAGTTTCACAATCTATCTCCCTTCGGATACGAAATTATGAAAGATTAATTGAATTTGAAGCTTAGGACTATAGTTATTAAGATTATTAAACTGTAGGAAGTTCATACAAAATTGAGCTTTACTGTATGTGAAAGATTTATTATAATACTAGGACATTCGAACAACATTTCCTATTCAAACTTGAATAAATTAATTAGATGGGTTAAGTTAGTAACTTTGCTGACACATTAATATGTTTATCTTAGGTCGAACATAGGGCATGGTTTATTATGGTTGGATTCACACGGTAGGGTACTAAGAAAGATTGTAAGATGAACTGTTGAATCAAATATTATCTAAGTAAAGTTAGGTATTAGATTATAATGGAATATATAAAATTAGGTAGGTAATATACAGTAGAAGCCTCTGAATTAGTAAATTAAAGTTAATGTTTCCTAAACCTTTCCAACACACCTCGAGTATTCCTTAAACGAACTGGTTACACACGGGTTTAACTTGGGGTCCTACCTTTATATAACTAGATGATCACGCTGGCCAATTATTTTATAAGTAGATATTTATTTATTTATATATTTATTTATGTTATGCGACTCACTCTTGACTGCTGTGGGGTCTGTATCGTTACAATAACGATATCGTTTTTGACCTGTTTCCGTATTGTCAACGTTTTGATAACTCTTATGTCATTTACAATAATGGCGACTGTGACATAAACGATTCTTAAACGTGTCAAACACGATATCGTTTTAACGCAC
>OX438785.1:10968521-11053896 GCA_949316455.1 Acleris holmiana
TCGGAGGGCTTATTGTCTAACGCACTCGCAATCACGATCAACTTGACAGTCGAAAGCGATTACGATTACGAGCGCCTCGAAACATTGCTATTGCTTAACAAAATGATCTTGATTACGAGCGCAATCGCCTTCATAAGCGAAATCAAGTGAATGGAACCTAGCATAAACCAAGCGTTTTGTTTCTGCAAATATGCTTCAATGAATGGATTATTAAAATTATCTCAATAGTAAGCAAGTGTAGCGCATTTTTTCCAAGATAAGTTATGGCTTATGGCCTTATGTTTTCACGGTCGTTTTATACAGTTCGGAAATGAAAACAATATCGTTCACGTAACATCACCGCATTTGAAAGTGAATGCGAGCCTTTTTTGAAACCAAGTGAATGAGCCAAAAATTGGTTTTACGTAAGTAATATGACAATTTGTAGTTGTATTCAAGCCGATTGCGAGTTGTCAAACGAAAGCGGAGCCTCCGTCCTAACCAAAGAGCAATCGTGTTGACCGAGTTAGTGCTCTTAAGTTAGTTTTTAATATAATTTATACTAAAATAAAATAAAAATGGACTTAAATGGACACCTTGAAAATTAAAAATAATTCAGAATGATTCAATATGGCTCGTAGCTATTTGCTGGCCGATTGCTGGAGAAAGAGCGTCTGAAAACGCAAGTGAGGGTGTAAAAGTGGCTTCTAAGGCTCTAAAGCAACCCTCTGGAGATGCCCGACAACTGTATAAAGCAATGGGCCTTGTCCTCAAAAGTTGGCGACGCAAGACAGCCGGAGCTGAAGGTAATTTATTGAATCCAGTGATTACTTAAAGCCTTATTACCTGGAGATTTGCGGGCGAGTTCAAGGCGAGGCAAGCGCGCAGCGACTTCGCCGGAAACTTGCACCGAGTGCTCCGCATTTTGGACAGACCCTTATCACACTGTCGATTTGTGGGTGAATTTAAAGCAAGGCGAGCGAGCACTGATTTCACTGGGCACTCGGCACGCTTTGAACTCGCCCGCAAATCGCCAGTGGAATAAGGATCTCACAGAGACAGTATACGCGTGGTTCTATTTTCTGTGCAAATATACAATCGAACGTTTTATGTCCAGCTAAGTTTGCACACGACATTTTGAGTGCATAATTACTATTATACTATTGCAGGTGCTAGCAGCCATCACATCATTTCTGAGCATTCAGGGTCTGCAATGGAAATGGCCCCAAAGGGCGCAGACGTAGCCGTCTTGCACGTTTGGCACTTTGATTAGAATAATGTTTATACAAAGTAGGCATTATTTTAAATAAATTACTAACTTCAGTCTATTGTTTGAGATGTTTTATTTTTCGTAAATTAGGTTTTTTTACAATAAATATAAAGTGTAAAATACCAATTCAATTACAATAATACTGTATTCTGTATTCAGCCTTTGATCTAGCCACTTGGCAAGTGCATTAAGGTGTTGGTTGGTTCATCGAGTCTACGCTATAAGACCATTCTCGTAACAACTATTGGAACAATGATCGTCAAGTTAAGGGTCTG
The DNA here is from genome assembly GCA_949316455.1 of Acleris holmiana. Classification (NCBI taxonomy): domain Eukaryota; kingdom Metazoa; phylum Arthropoda; class Insecta; order Lepidoptera; family Tortricidae; genus Acleris; species Acleris holmiana. The sequence goes on from OX438785.1 coordinate 10,970,046, forward strand.
AAAAAAAACGACATTCGGAGAGGTTAGTTCCTCTGTGGCCCCGTAATATGCACACAAATTTTATATTTCGATTGTGTCACACACTGCACCACCGGTAGCGCTCGCCATGCACTCCGCGGATGCCGGCTGGCCCGGCGCGGTGGCGCGTGCCGGCGGCGGTGGTCGCGGCGGTCAAGGCGGCGGCGGGCGGCGGACGGTGCTCGTCGCTGAGCTCGCTGCTGTTGGCCGCGATGGCGAACTCGTCAGCTGAACAAGAACGGTGAGGAGTTGGACGAGGCGGGCAGAGATGGAGGGCGTGCGTTAACTGTATCCGCTTCTCTGTGATGCCTCGATGTTGTTATCGTTTCGCTTTGGCTTATCTATCTATTGTTGTCTGACGCGATCGTTCAATGTTAATTTATTTTTATACAATTTTTTAATGTTATTTCTTCATAATATCTAAAAATACATAGTAATCTTATAAAATGTTTTACTTTATTGACAATGTTGACTGACAGTAGTTAACAGTAGGTACTGACTGCTGACGCACTGTCTGTTCACAAAGATAGCAATAAATGAATTGACAACTTTACGTTTACGAAGCTTCGCTGAGTTACGCGTTTAGTTTAATTTGCTTTTTTTTTTAATTTCATGTTATCAATGAAAATATTTATACATTTTATATTTTATTGCAATCAACAAAAAATACGGTTATTAAGTGAATAGAAAACTAAAAATATAACTAAAATTAGAGACTATTGAGATAAGCTAACTTATTCGTTAATTAAATAATATTTGCAAAAACAAAACGTCTCATTCCATTCACTTGGTGTCGCTTATGAAGGCGATTGCGCTCGTAATCAAGATCATTTTTTTAAGCAATAGCAATGTTTCGAGGCGCTCGTAATCGTAATCGCTTTTGACTTTCAAGTTTATCGCAATCGCGAGTACGTTAGGCAATTATTTTAATGTTGATTTCAATAAAAATAATAAAATTATAAATATTTTATTTAATAACCAACAATTAAAATATATATTATATTGTGAATTAAACAAACGCAGCGATACGACGTAAACACAAAGACGTAATCTCTTTTGTTGGTATCTTTGTGAACAGACAGTGTCAACCATGCCGTCGTACCAAAGAAGGCGGCTAACTGCAATGTAGTAGTCGAAGCATTCTATACTTTATTTGTAACTACATTGGATTTAAAATGCTTATACTATTACTATACAGTTAGCCGCCTTCTCTGGTATCACGCCATAACTACTCTATCAATTAACGAGGTAAGTTCTTTAGTATTTAATTTTATCATTTTACTATAATTATATACACTACACGTTGATATTATGGAAGAAAAAAGAATAATCATTTTCCTTTGGAGTTTTCGTAGTGTAAATTTCAACATCATCATTTAAGCCGAGAGACGTCCACTGCTGGACAGAGGCCTCCTCGAGGTTTGCGACAAGCACCGTTTCTGCGCCGCTTGCATCAATCGGTTTCCCGCAACTTTAGCCACGTCGTCGCTCGACCGGTTAGAGTTCTACTCACACTGCGTTTTCCGGTACGCGGACGCTACTCGAAAACTCACCGACGCTATCCCCCATCTTTTCTGCGAGCGTTGTGCCCCGTCCACGGTCACCTAAGCCTAGTAATCCTTAGGGTTAGGTTAGGGGTTACGTTAGTAAAATAAATGTTTTAAAAAACAAAAAACCGCCTTCAAAAACGCAAAAAATAACTTCTTTAAATATTGTAGGTACTTACCTAATAGGTTAGTCCAACTGTTTTCGGCTTTTTTTGTTGAAAATATTGTGGTCGCTTACTTTAGTTGGACAAACCTATTAGGTAGGTACCTACCTACAATTTTAAAAGAAGTTATTTTTTGCGTTTTTGAAGGCGGTTTTTTTTTTTTTTTAAAACATTTATTTTATTTTGCACTTTTTAGTGATCAACATAAAACTCTGTTACGTAGCCCACTTCAAGGTTGACATGAAACTTTAAGTTATTTCAAGCGCGCCGAAAGCAACGCCGCGGGAAAGTCATAGTGACATTTCAACAAGTAAATATTCTTCGTTGTTGTCGCTCAACTATCTAAATCTATTTATCTTATCGCCACCCTTCAAATAGATACCGTTGAGGAGTTCCGGTGGCCATGTGTGGTCTTCATCATGAGTTCCACTGCACCAAGTTATACTTTCTGAATGCAAATGCTAGACTTGTTACTAAAATCGTTATAGGCTTGCCTAAAACATTTGAGGAGTTCCCTCAATTCCTCACTGATCCTCAATTCCTCATCAGATTCAAATTTGGTCACAATGGGATTACTTCGAAAGTATACTCTATCAAACCATAAAAGATTTTTTAAAATCGGTCCACAACTAACGAAGTAATCAGTGAACATACATAAAAGAAAATACATATAGTGTACCGTATAACCTCCTCCTTTTTTGAAATCGGTTAATAAAAGTGCCCACAGCATATTTTCATGAAATATTACATTTATAATTTTTTCTATACACTACTAGGTATTGGCATACAAAGCAAACGGCGGTAGACAATTTAGTAGCAACTGTCGCTCTCTCAATCCTTGATCCAATGTTTAATTTATTTTTGTTTAAGGTAAATAATGTTTATATTCATAATAATTACTATTTAAGATGCCAGCAAGGGCGTTAGTTACTGAGGCACTGTGGGAGGTGCTCCTGCAATATATGCAGGAGCACCCCGATAAGGCTAAGGGTTCTGTTGCCAACGACGGACCCTTAACCAAACGAAGGAGTGCCGAGCAGTGGGGAGATTTGTCCTCGAGACTCAACTGTATAGGTACCGGCGCCACAAAAACGCCAAGCAAGTGGAGGGACGTAAGTAAATTTGATAGTTAATTTTCCACAATATGTTTCTTATGATTTCATGCAAATCATACATACATACATACATAAAATCACGCCTTTATTCCCAGAGTGGGGTAGGCAGAGCTACAGAAATACCAACAACTCTAAAAAGACTTGTTTATAATTCTGTAACCACATTTTGCACAATTAGGCTAAGAAGTTTACTAGTGTATTAGTGACAGGTTGCAAGCCCATCGTCTAACAGTACTACAAGCCCTTATTCCCTTGGTCGCCTCTTACGACATCCACGGGAAGACATGGAGTGGCACTATTCTAACCCGGCAACCACACGGGCAACAAGCCTTCCAGACGGGGGGCGGTCCTATGCCGAAAAAGCTGGCCGAGCTTTCGGAGCGGGAAAGTATAATTCTGTCGCTCATCGGAAGAGTGGCGGTGCATGGTGAGGAGACCGTGCGAATACCATTTGATGTAAGTTTTTTTTTAATTAATCAGTAAGGTTTAAACAAAATAAGATTGAAGTTGATGTAGGTACGCACTGGTAATTGATGTATATGATGTAAATACCAACATTTACCACCGCGGCTATCAATCGGTTTTTTTATCAGTCGCCTAAATTCATGCGAATTGGTATCATAATGATGATCTATGTCAAATTCAATACCAATTTATGAACACTTAGGCGAGGTCAATATGCATTGTTTTCGATTTCCTGAACTAATTACATGTATTATTAATTTTTTGCACCACATTACCACAAAAACACATTATTTTTGCTGTTTAAAGACAATTTTTGCTGCGAGCGTAAGACAAAGGAACTTTAAAATTTTCTTCTTCAATATAAAGGTGGTCGTGATATGGCGACAGGCGGGCGGCTGCGCGTCAATTTACTTCTCGTTTAATTTTGACCATTTTGTATTTTTTAGGTACTTTTAAGTACCTAATTATGTTTTCGCTGCTGAGGTGAAAAGTTGTAAATGCAACACAAAAACAACAGTACATTTATTTTTATTGGCTAGGCGCGAAAAGTAAGGGTTTGCATCGTCATGCGAACCCTTACTTTTCGCGCCACCTCGTCAGGTGGTTATGCTTTTCTCAATAAATGCGAGAAAATGATACAAATGTATAATTACAAGTATTTGTAAAAAAATAATCGAGTAATTAAGAGAGAATTTCTTTTAAAAACTACAAGACGTATGGGATTTTTTTCATGGTTAATTTGATTTAACAGAAAATAGAGATAATTTTTAAATAAAATGATGGACATGGGAGGAGTGTTTTTTACTCGTAGGAGTAAAATGAGGCACTTTCCGTCCTTGTTTCAATCGGAAATCGGTTTTTTCCGAGCATTTTTGAGAAAAGTTATTTGTATCTCGTGTTTAAACTAACCTAGAATCGTTCGCTTGCTCGGGATTAAAAATCGACACTTGCAGCAAAAACCAACTTTGCTCTCTTGTTGCACAAATAACTATTACATTGCATTACATTGTTATAAACATATTTTTAACGACAGTTCATTTCATAATTTTCTGACTAGAGATTTGATGAAATATTTTACCAGTGTTAACATTATAGGATCTGTCCACTATGCCCCGCACCTCTTCCAATGCCGCTCCACCTTCCGCTCCGCCGCTGACGCCTTTCAGCTTTGACGGAAGCATTTTAACACCGTCCCCCGTCTTCATCGACTGCGAGGTGGTGCCAGAAGCAGTGGCGACACCACTGCCTTCGGTATCACCTCGCGCTGAGGTGCAGCCATCACCCTCGCCGCCCCCAGCACCACCATCACCATTCCCACCCCCACCACCGCCTGCCGATCGCCGGCGACGGACAGGTAAACACTATTTAAATTACATATTATCTCTGAGAGTAAACCCTTAAAAGTATGGCAGCACTTGGTACAATTATATTTGTCTCAGTCGTAAATAAATATTGAATTACAAGTAAAACTTAATTTTCTTTATTTTCAGGAACAAGGAGAGTCTGTAAGGAAATTCTAATGTATTTTTAACCAACTTCATAAGTTTCATAACAAATAATCTCGGATATGCCAAAGAACGAGTAAAAAATGTCGCATAAAATACGTTTCTCTGTATGGTGACCCTCTCCAATTTTTATGATCCATTATTATTGCGTCCATTATTAATAAGCACATTGAAATTTTCAAATGTCAACGTACGTAATGTATTATATCTGTTACGGTTCAAGATACACATATACTTAGCCCTGTGATAGATGGACAGAGAGCGGAGGCTTAGTAAAAATAGGGTCAGCGGCGGGATAGGGTAGAAAGCAATATCAGTTGGGGGCGGATAGCAAACTGTTGGAATTAGGAAACAACAGACTACTTATATTGTAATATTTAATACGTATTTCTTTCAGACCGCCGAATAGTCCCCGCGGCACCGGAGAGGGTGACTCAGTTAGAAGAGCGGCGGATTAACGTCGAAGCTCAAATGGCCGCCGCCACTAGCGAGGTCGCGCGGGCGATTTTCAGTGTAAGCGGGCAAATTGTGGCGGCGTTGCAGGAGATCGCGCAGCAGTTGGCCCGAAGGAATGGGGAGGGTCCTGCCAGCCTCTAGGCAACAACTTATGTATATATTTGTAAATATTGTGCATCAATAAAAATAGCAGTAACAAATAGAAAACAAATTGTATTTAAAATAACTATACTTTCGTAATGTCTACTTTGTGCAAAACTAGTTAAAATCTAAGTTCCATGGTCCATGGTGGTAGTGAAAAACTTATGCGGGATGTGAGTTTCTAGTCTATGGCTCCGTTTTCTCTAAGGGAGACTTATTTCTTGTAGTCCCATTCAGTTCAATTGAAGATACTCCTTTATAAAATGCATGAATAATCGAAAAGAAAAGATCTTTCATTTTCAGTTGGTAATAAAAGTACTACTTATTGTAAACTAGTTTTGTTAAAACTTATTTAATTGTGTAGCTATCTAAATCTCTAGAATTTTTGCGAAAATGCAATATTTCAAGCTATATAATTATAATACGGTTGTACGGGAATTCAAGCGTAAAGCTTAAAAATCCTTAAGAATTTCCGTTACCGTACTTTTTTGTTACATCACTCGCGATGCGTACAGTAACGGCCATAAAATTAAATGCCGTCTTAAATATATATTTTAATGTTTAATTATTTCAAAATAGTCTTAAGACTATTACTTTCCTCCGTATGCAATCTATAAGCGATATGTAAAAGAGTTAATGTAGGTACCTATTATGATAGAAATTAAATGTTCACATCACTAGCGTCTTATAAATCAGACATCGGCCAATATTTTTTAAGAAGTTTTATAGAAAAAGTACTTAATGTTTTATAGGGAAAACATATTCGAATACAAATTTAAAATTAGTGGAAATATACGGGTTTAAGGTAGTTAATTGAATAGTTAAATCCTTTATGTATATATTTACCAAAATACATTTCGCGAGAGCGAGGAATGTCCTGTAAAAAGCAAATCAAAACTTTGTCTTACATATCAGACTGCGGCGAAATGAGCTGGATATTTAATGTCTTATATATCAGACTATGGCGTTTAAAAGGTTAAATCAACGGTTAAAACTGTTAGTTTCCCACGGCTGAGTCCAACTTATTTTAAGTCTACCAATGGTCAAATTTTTATACGAATTGGTTTTATGGCTAACTCGATAAGGTATATCGAGTTAGCGGACTTTGAGCGGCCGGCTCTCGGACTATCCTGCTTATAATTATTGTCTTTTCGCTGCAAGATACCACAGTTTTTATTTACATGATCTTTATTTATAGGAATGAAAGAAAAGATTTGCCTTTGGGTTAAACAACTATCTATAAAAAGGCGGGTTCGATTACCACAATTCACAGCCATGGTTATAATCACTAGGCTATCTTGTTTGTTATGTAGCGCATCAAAATAATAATAACATACATCCTGCAAATTTTGATTATTAGGCAGAATAGCAAATTGTCTTGCTGTTTCCGTGGCGAAACATGCAAGACAGCTACGTCTGCGCAACACAAGCTCAAATCAATCGCTACTACATAAATCAACATGTATCACACAGACTAAACGCTATACGAAACTAACAGAAAATATCGCAGCACAGAATTAATAAGCCTCTTAGTATCTAGTTATAACTAAATACAAAACACAGTAGGTACACCCTTTGGGTCCGTTTCCATCGCAGACCTTGAATGCTCAGAAATGTTGTTGCAGGCACATTGGGGCCAAAGGCTTAGGTTTCAATAAATCTAAATGGCATAATGCCTTATTCTCGAAATTGACAATAAAAGAGAAATTGATCCTGTAAAAGCTTAATATAAAATTGCCTCACTCTAAAAATGATGGAAAATCATAATGTACATTTTCTTCAAATAACGAATCAGAGGTACACCGTGTTTTTTAAATGACTTAATAATTACACGTGTTCTTTGAGGTACAGTCAATGACATACTATACACACGGACAAATCATGTCATACAATAAAATAGCCCAAACATGGCAGTGCATCTTATTTCACCATATGAAGCTTCGACTTGCAGTACCGTTGCCGCACTAGTCCTTTGTCGCTTTGAACGCCAAGAACATCTAAAGGCGTCGTGTACTGTCGTGCCTACCACGCCATCGACGCTTATAGTTGTCACAGATACAGTGACAAATAGACCTGCCGAGTTTTTGTTCCGTAAGGTTGAAATTAGCTGTGTCATTGGCGTGTGAGGACGACTTTTGTGTCAAGTCAATGGCGGCGAAAAGGTTAAAATGTCGCCTGTTATTAATGATAATGAGAAATGTATAACAATTACGCATTCGACGATATGTATATTGATTTTAGAAGCTGACTCGAACAAGGTAGCAGTGGAGTAGAAACTAGCTGTTAATCTTAGGGTTCCCAACCTCAAGAGGAAGAACAGAACGCTTCTAAATTCACTTAATGTCTGTCCATCCGCAATTTGGCATGAATATTATGCATATTAGTTACGTTAACAAAGTGGTACAACTAAAAGTAAAAAAAAATTTTTTTAGGGTACCTCCCCTACACTCAACGTGGGGATGCATTTTTTTTACTCATATACCCTATAGTGTGGGGTATAGTTGGATAGGTCTTTCATAAAAATTATCGGTTTGTGCAAACAGTTTTTCGATTAAGTAATCCGTTTATGAAATATTAAGCTTTAAAGCGCTAATTTTTGTTAGACTCAAGTGTCCCCCCGTCCCCCCCCCTACAGCCAAAACTACAAATACTAAAAATCAGAAAAAAAACTTAAATGAAAGAGCATATAACCAATTTTAAAGGAAAACTATCACGACTAAGTAGATATCATTGGTTCTTGAGATACAGGCGATTAAGATAAGTAGTAGTGTAGACGGACGTCAACATGTCTCTGTACAATTGGTTTGGGCAGGCAGTTAATATGATTTAACTGATCTTTTGTGTGCGTCAATTTAGGTAAATAAGTTGACATTTGAATGAGACTTGACCGGCTAACTTTAATGGGACGGGTTTTATGACATTTTATCGTGTACAGTCTTTACTAACATCAATATAAGCAACAGCTGTCTTTTTTAAATACTTATCTCCTTTAGTAGTAACATATACATTACATTAAAAAAATGATCCCAGGAAAAAGCTTAAATTATTTACTTTCTCAAATACTTTGTATCTTTTTCTTGTTACTAACTTGCGCCAATTCTCTCTCGAAACCTCGTGTGCCGGAAAGTTAAAGCATAGCTATTATAATAAGGGTTCGGTTTTTTGCTATTTGGCGACGGAATACTAAAAAGAGCTACTCTATTGTTTTCTTTTCTGACTGTGTTTTTGTCATGTCCTTACGGCCGTTTCTTTCTAACGTGCGTGAGAGAAAGATATGGAATACTTACTTCATAATAGCTGTCAATCATTAATGACATTTATTGAAAATTAAATGGTTTTAATACATTATTTACAGTTTTTCACGTGTTATGTTTCAAAAATACAATTTACTTAATGGTGATAAGTAACACCTCAGATCATAGAAACAAGGGAGATATGTTATGGGGGCGTGGTTCGTGACGCCTCGATATGGTCAAAATGGACATACGCTGTCACAGTCGCCGACCGACCGCTGTCAATACATGAACTCCCATTTAAATGTTAAAATGTTTGAATGTTAATGTTTGTTTGAATTTCCGAGCGTAAGGATGCGAATGTGATCTTGTTCGTTCTACAGCGATCAATAGAATAAAACGCATAAAACACAAGGAAATAACCTAGTAATTTTTTTACGCTACAAGAAATTAGATTTCCGGTTTAACGAGCGAATATACATATACATTTTACACTATAAGTAAGTAATATTCTGAATGGCGTGCGTAAATAGGTACTTACTAAAATCGGAATTCGGTTCAAGTGTATTGCAGATATAATTTATTCATTAGATTGAATATGTCTATCTATCAGTCTGTTCATCACAATTATAACATCGAAGTCATTTTGTAGCATTAAATATTATAAAAGGTTAATTTAACATACAGTTAAGAAGCCGTCTTAGATTTTAAATCATTGTAAAATTAGTCTATGAATGTTATTTTTACTTTCTTGTACTGGGATGGGGATTTAATTTATTATTTTGAACGATAGAGACGTATTCTGAAATGCCTGAGGTCTCAGGCCCCTTACGAAGTTTAAAATTAAATATCTCGAAAACTTAACGTAACAAAACTATTTATAGTTACACATTTTTTTGTTTTTAATAAAGAATACATAAGCCGAATTCCTTAAATTGTCGATATTCTTCATTGTTTTACCAATGTAGATAGGAATATTATTGAAGGTGTTAATAATTTCGCCAACCACTATAATAATTATGGAATACTTTTATGAAAATCATTATTATACTTTTCCTACTAAATCGAAAATAAAATAAAAATGTATAATAGCTAGTAAGACATAAAGAGATAAAAACCGGTTGTTCTTGGGATTCGAACATAACAAATAGTCCATAGACTATGTATATGGCTGTTAAAAAGAAAAAATAAAGAAGAAAAAAAGCGGCCAAGTGCGAGTCGGACTCGCCCATGAAGGGTTCCGTAGCAGCAAGTAACATAATATAAAAGTTCGTTGTAGCTTTGATCAATGTTTTTATGACGTATTAAAAAAAAACTACTTACTAGATCTCGTTCAAACCAATTTTCGGTGGAAGTTTGCATGGTAATGTACATCATATATTATTTTTACATTTATCATTCCCTTATTTTAGAAGTTACGGGGGGGGGGGACACACATTTTTCCACTTTGGAAGCGTCTCTCGCGCAAACTATTCAGTTTAGAAAAAAATTATAATAGAAACCTCAATATCATTTTTGAATACCTATCCATAGATACCCCACACGTATGAGTTTGATGAAAAAAAAATTTTTGAGTTTCAGTTCTAAGTATGGGGAACCCCAAAAATTTATTGTTTTTTTTCTATTTTTGTATGAAAATCTTAATGCGGTTCACCGAATACATCTACTTACCAAGTTTCCACAGTATAGCTCTTATAGTTACGGAATAAAGTGGCTGTGACATACGGACGGACAGACGGACAGACATGACGAATCTATAAGGGTTCCGTTTTTTGCCATTTGGCTACGGAACCCTAAAAATGACACTTTAGCCCTAGGTATAGTAATTTAGTGGTGGTAGGACCCTGTGCAGGGTCCGTCCGGATCGCTACCACCATCTTATCCATGAACCACCCGCCAAGCAATAGTGTTCGCATTGTTGTGTTCCGGTGTGGGGATAAGACAACCGGTGAAATTACTAGCATAGAGGCATTCCATCTTAGTCCTCAGGGTTGGCAACGCATTTGAGGTCTTAGGATTATAGTCTTGAGAATTCAAATGTCTATGGGTCTCAGATTCCACTTACCATCAGGTGGCCTGAGTGCTCGAGTGCCTTCTCCTTAACATAAAAAAAAAAAAAAAAAAATGTAAAAGTTTAAGTAACGTAATCATATCACCTAATAGTGAAATAAAAATGATAATTTTGTGTGCAAATCGAATATTATTAATTTATCAACCAAAATATTACATGCTTATCGATATATTTTTAAACAGGCATGGTGACATTCTTACTTGAGTAGCAGACAAACGACGCACGCAGCTTGAAAAAACGTTCAATTGACGTTGTTGCTGATGGTAGTTCTTAAGTTTTTAGACTTAAGGACTTCCGTCTCGACGCCCTCTAGAGCTGAATAGTCAAGATTATACTCGTCGCTAGATGGCAGCTAAGTAAACCAGTAAGCGCTACCTTACGTCGAGAAGCTGAACTACGATGGAAAAAAAGGCCTTTCTGCATTTTTCGACCTTGCCAAATAAACATAAAGTTGAATTTTGTACTTCTATCAAAATGATATTATGACGTTTTTATTTCGTAAACTGTAACCAATTATGAGAAAGTTGTTTTTGCAGAAGTGCATAGAGCGTAAGTGTAAACCGCACACATTTTTTAAAGTGGCTTTCGTTCGAATTTGCACTCATGACATATCTCCCTTGTTTCTATGATCTGAGAGTAACACCATCTTTTTTCTAATGATACGGTTTGATTTCGGCACTTTTTGATGACACACTTTGGCATCCTTACGGCTTTGCAATTAACAACGACAAAGGTAAGAAGTGTGCTTAAATCGCCATTAAGCACACTTATGCGGTCCAGTGTTTTGCACGCTGATCCAAAGTCCTTATGTATATAGAAGGTCATTGGGTACAGTAAAATTATCAATGCCTGCGAGTCCTCCACAACCTATCCACCAAAGCTTGCCTCCCGCTATCTGAACTATTGGTTTGTTCAGCAGTTTGCACTTGCAAAGCTGCGTCCTGCCTGAGCAAATCGTTGTCCAGCGGGAAACTGTCGTCGTTGATAAGGTTGTGCAGAACAGCACAGGCATTGACAATTTTTCCTGCTTTTACAGGCGCATAATGCAGAACTCTGTGGGCCAACAAGCATCGCCATCTATTCTTTAGGACCCCAATGCACCTTTCAACAACATTTCTAACCCGAACATGTTTTTCGGTGTAATACGCCTCCGGTGTACCTGCGGTCGCATTTAATATAGGCACCATTAAGTAGGGTTGCTGGGCGTAGCCAGAATCTCCTGCGAAAAAAAGGTAACATGTTAGTATGTATGTTAACACTATATTGTACAAAAGAAAAATTTTACCATGTTATCTAATGATCACATCAAAACGCCGGAAACCTAATGAAGTGCCACCTTGATGCAGTCACTTTCCCCACGATTTTTAGCTGTCATTCATCAGCTAATAAATCATAGTTAAAATTCAAAATGAACACGCAACACTTATATGGAGTACTAATGGTTTTCCGCGACTCAGACAATCTCAATTTTTCGGGATAAAAAGTACCCTTTGTCCTTCCCCGGGACAAAGGGTACTTGTTCCTTCCCTAAATCGGTTCAGCAGTTACTTTGCGATAGCGTAAAAACAGACAGACAGACAGACATAGTGAGTTACTTTCACATTTATAATAATACAGTATTAATATGAATATTTTACAGTTAAAAGTCTTGTGGCGACCTAGCGACATCTAGTGACAACTTGTAACAAACAACTCGCTAGCGCCACCAGCGTCAGACAACGCAACTAAATCTGACAGTGCGCTACATCGCGCTAACGAAGTTTCTTCAGTCGGTTGACTTATATACAACTTCCAACTTCATCCAAATGGACTTCGGTCCCCAGGCATAACACCCGCCTGGAGAGAGATCTCTCTATTGTCATGTTGTTGTCTATTGTATTGTGTTATTGTGTTGTTACCTAGCAACCAACACCGATCGCCTTGCTCATGGAGCCGTACCAAGTAAGATTGCACCGGGCACTGGCTCTCCAAATGTGGGAGTCGTGACTAGCCCCACCAAAGGATGCATCGATATACTGAATGCGTAAATCCGCGTTACAGATCTGTAAGAAAATATACATACAAAACATTACGCCTTTTAAACACTAGTAAACAACTTATCCTTTCTTTTTTTTCTCGCGTTTTACCTTTACCTAATTACATTACTTTATACAAACAACATGATTATATTAAATATTAACAGAAATCATCGATCTATATTTGATCACTCCAATCAGGCAATCAGTAAAATATCAAAATCTCAAATGGCCCTGATAGCACTTGCAATTTACTGCCCATCTTGAGGTAGTATCCCAATGAAGGGCTCAATGGCTGAGTGAGGTGCTTGCTCACGACCACGATGGGCCAAAACCGTCTATAAAAGCTTTCTCTCCTGGGCATTGAAAGTGATTTACTTACTTCGGGAACTTTGTTATGGCATACATAATTCCATCATTGTTTTTAAATTATAACAGAATAGTGCTTTGCCTAAATGGAACAAGCTATCTCATTGCAAAGTGTCATCAAGATCAAGTCGGAGAGGCTTTCACATTTCTAATATAAAAAGTATGTGAATAAAAATGGAGAGAATAAATTATTTGATAAAAATACGTTATTGTTAGTGAAATACATACTTCCCACAAACAGTCATGTACTTTTGACTGGGACAGTGCCAAATGGTGGTATGCTCCAACCCCTTTCTGATACGGCCCATTTCCAAAAAATGTGATGGCTGCTAACACCTACCAAGTATAAAGTAGATAGGTAATTATAACACTATACACTCAAAATGACGTGTGCAAACCTAATTATTATTAAAACCGGGCAAGAGCATGTCGGACCATGCTCAGTGTTGGGTTCCGAAGCCGTAAAGTACTACAAAATAACTAATTTCGTATTTACAGTCCATTGGGGCCGTCGTAGATGATTTTAATAGGTATAAACACTTTAGTCGCCCGTATCTCAAGAACCAATGATATCTACTTAGTCGTGATAGTTTTCCTTTAAAATTTGTTATATGCGCTTTTATTTAAGATATTTTATCTGATTTTTAGTATTTGTAGTTTTGGCTGTAGGGAGGGGGGGGGAGAAACTCAAGTCTAACAAAAATTAGCGCTTTAAAGCTTAATATTTCATAAACGGATTACTTAATCGAAAAACTGTTTTCACAAATCCGTTACATTTTTGAAAGACCTATCCAACGACACCCCACACAATAGGGTAGACAAGAAAAAAATATACATCCCTACGTTACGTGTATTTTTTTTACATTTTATGCACCACTTTGTTGGCGTGACTAATTTCATGCCAATCAACAGCTTTCTAATACTTCTTAGTACTAGAAAGCACAGACTCTAGAAGCAGAGACTCTTCTCTGCGCTAGGCTGCGGACGGACGGACATGGCGAAACTTTAGGGGTTCCTAGTTTGACTACGGAACCCTAAAAAGGGTTCTGACATCGTTACTAAACAGTGTTTTTCAAGATTTTAATTTACAACTTTGCTGGCGTTAAATACATGTATAACTATGCCAAATTACAGTTTAGTTCTACCAAGTCTTTGAGATAAACTGCGGACAGACGGACACATGGACAGATGGGCAGATGGGCAGACGGACAGACGGACAGACGGACGGACAGACGGACAGACGGACGGACGGACAGATGGACATGGCGAAACTATAAGGGTGCCTTGTTGACTACGGAACCCTTATAACAACTTCAGTAATACTTAATTTAGAACGAGATATTTTCTTCTTTGCGCTACATGTATGACAGGTTAATGCAATGTTAACATTTTTGCACTTTATTCCTTTGTAGTACCAACAGTCTTTGAGATAATCTGCGGACAGACGGACGGATCGACAGACGGACATAACGGAACTGTAAGGGGTGCCTTGTTGACTACGGAACCTTTATAACAAGTACAGTCAGTACTGAACATTCCTTCATTACTATTGCATCTATTCAACTGACTTAAAAATAAAACCGGCCAAGTGCATGTTCCATAGCTGGGATGAACGTTCGTGGTTGAAATTCATTTTTTTTATTAAAATCTCAAAAACTACACAGCGTATCGTGTTCAAAACAATTTTGGTTGGAAGTATTTCGTATGTTCTACTACTGTAACTTTTATTAGAATGGTCTATTTAACGAACAGACGGACAGACGGACGGACGGACGGACAGACGGACAGACGGACAGACGGACAGACGGACAGACGGACATGACGAAATTATAAGGGTTTCGTTTTTGCCATTCGGCTCCGGAACCCTAAAAAGGAGGAGATGTTCGGCTGTGTGATCATGGCCCCCTGAATTCCATGGCCCACTCAACGGTACATATTGTAAGGGTGGCGATAATCGATTAAGATAGTAGAGTGAAGCACGTTTAAATGGTTTAAATACGTGACTATGACTTTCGCACCGCGTTGCCTGCGGCGAGCGCGTTTATCTATTAATTGAGAATTGGGACGGCATATTATTATTATTATGATTACTAAAAAGTGCAACATAAAATAAATGTCTTAAAAAGACGGTCAAGTGTAAGTCGGACTCGCGCTCCGCGGGCTCCGCACAAACTTGTAAGAATGTAAAATTGTAATGAGGGACAAACTTGACTTGACGGTTGAGTAACGGTTGTCTCCATACATCGACGTAGGTCGCGGTTAGTTTGCAATCGCAAAATACATTTTTGTGATAGAGGAAGAAATTAACCAATTTCTGATTTTTTCTTTTACTTGCGCTGTAAGACCTTAATTCCTTCTTGCCGAATTCAGGATTCTAGGTTTATGGGAATTACCCTATAAATTTGGATTCCCTCGAGAGTGTTGAAATATACGTTTATTGACACAAATGGCCGTATCTTTATACTTAAGTTTTTTTTTTTACAGCTTTAAGTGACAGTAGATTTGAGTATATGGTTTTTATTTCAACTTGATACCTCGACGCGTTTTGCGTTTGTTGTCTTTACAGACAGACGAACGGACGGGTGGACGGACGGACAGACGGACGAACGGACGGACGGACGGACGGACTGACGGATGGATGGACAACAAAGTGATCCAAAGGTACTGTTTGTTCCTCATGAGGTACGGAACCTTAAAAACAAAAATCCGCCTTCATAAACGCAAGAAATAACTTCTTTTAAAATGTTAAGTAATATAAGTCAGTCAAACTGAAGTCAGCGTCCGTTTAGCCAAAAGCCAACTTCATTAAGGGCACATTTTTCGATTTAAAGGTAATCGCTTATATCGTACATATAGGTATTCCTCTTACCTACTAATTATCCATATACATACATGTATGGCACTAACTGTTTTCGTCCGCGTAGAAGTTGTGTATCGCCATTCCCTCAGGAACCGTCCATTTTCGGAATAAAAAGTACTTTCCCGGGACTCAAACTACCTATCTCCATACCAAATTTTATCTAAAGCGGTTTAGAGGTTTATCCGTGAAAGGGTTACAAACAGACAGACAGACAGACAGAGTTACTTTCACATTTATAATATTAGTATATATAGGAACTTAGCTGGACATTGACCACTCGATTATATTCGATATTCACACAGAAATTACAAAAACGCGAGTGTCGTGACGATTGTTCAATATAATTAATTTATCACTTGATTTAATAAATTAGTAAAAATACCTTCAATTCCGGCTGTACCGCCGTATTCCTTCGCCAACTTTTTAAAGTAGGGCAAATTTCGTTACAAAGCCTAATAAATAGAGGCTTTGTAACCCTGAAATTTGCCCTAAAATATTTGTCCGGCATCTCTAACGGGTTGCTCTCAAGCCTCATCAGCCGTCTGGAAACCCTCATTTCGGGTCGCAGTCGCTCCTCCTCCGCAATCGCCAGCAAATAGCTTCGAGCCATAATCACTCTATTCAAAGGAAAACACATTTGAGTTATTTGTAATTACCACGGTGCCTATTTAGGTCAATTAATATATATTGAAAAAATAATTACAGAAAAAATCAGACTTACGATCCGTCAAACCTTCAATATGGTTGCACTTTGGTTACCATGGAGGCTCCTCTTTCGTATGACAACTCGCAATCGGCTTCAATCAAATTACAAATTGACATTTTACTTACGTAAAACCAATTTTCGGCAAATCATTCATTCACTTGGTTTCAAAAATGCCTCGCAATCGCTTTCGAAAGCGGAGACGTTACGTGGAACAATTGTTTTCATTTTGACAGCAGACTCGCCTTCGAATTGTCAAAAATGAAAACGATTGCGACCGTGAGTACGTTAGGCAATAGGCCCGCGGCTCTCGAAGGCTCGCCGCGCGTCATTTGCGCGCTGCTCGCGCACAGCGCGCTTGAGCGCGTAACGAGCGAACAAATTTAGTGTATTTGACCTCATCAGCTATTTCTTTAGGAAGACTGTTGTAAATGCGTATTGGGGGCTGTCATTACTCATCTGTAAGGTACTTGTTGGAAGGGCTAATACTACCCCGTGTGTTTACCGGTTTAGAATAGTGCCACTCTATGTCTTCCCATGGATATCGTACGAGGCGACATTTCACTAAGAGAATAAGGGCATGTAGTACTGTTAGGCGATGGGCTTGCAACCTGTCACTAATACACTAGTAAACATCTTGGCCTGATTGTGCAAAATGTGGATACAGAATTATAAGCAATTTCTGTAACTCTGCCTACATCACTTTGGGAATGAAGGCGTGATGATGATTAAATAATATTTTCCACAATCTCAGTGATTCTCCGTTAAATTGAAAGCAACTCGTAAACAAGTCGCACGCAGCAGTAATTCGCGATCGAGTCGACTGATCGAGTTAGCGCCGCCGCCGGCACTTTTGTTTTTCCTTTATTACGAGAAAATCTGATTATCTAGAGACAAGTATTCTGATTATGTCTTAATTTACTATTAGGACTTCGTTTTTTGTTGAAAAATGTCGTTTTTATGTTTCACTAGCTTTTCAGTCAGTTAGTTAAGAAGGTATTATGGTATATAAAGTTAAATGGGTCTTAACACGGTAACACGTACAAAATTAGGTCAATATTTAGCTTTTACACACCATTCAAGTTGTTTATTTCTGTTCTCTCGGAAACTGTTAAATTTTTGGGGATAAAAAGTAGCCTGCGTGCTTTTTAGGAAATACGATAACAAACCAAACCGTTTTAAAAAAGCTGTTTAACTGTTAAAAGTTTTCACGGCCAAAAATATGTTGTCTGCCAACTCCTTAGGTTTTTCCATTGCAGCAAAATGGCCTCCGAAATCATGAGACGTAGTTCCCTTGAGGTTTGGATATTTCCAGCGGAGGAAGAGCTCAGGGAAGAAGAACAGCTCGTTCTTTAGGCTGAGGAACCATGTTTTAACTGGTGTTGGGATTCTGGAAGATAAGAAGAAAGAAGAAGAAGTTATGCAAGTAACATTCAAATTTAGTCAGAAACGTTGCTTGAATGTTGTTTTTTCTTGTTGGTATTTACGAGTACGTCACGAATAACACTTGAAAAATCTAAGATTTGGAGCTGTTAGCTGTTTGTTTGGTTCTATTGTAACTTTATAGATTACGATCACGCAAAATCCTTAACCACTAGGTCGTTTAGCATTTGGTCCCCTATAATACCACTATCTTATCCTTTAACTTACAGCCAACTCGTAGGCCTATTAATTTATGGTTTTATAGATATAAATTATCATGGATACAGTATCTGTCACTTTCTAGCCAAAAAGTAAGCGCGAGGGTGATGTATGCTTTATCCAACGCCAGAAAGGCTACCATAACATGGGCCTTGCAATGTTTTCGTTTTGTGTTTTCTATGTGGGGATAAGATTACTTGTAAAATGGCTAGCATAGCATTCTATCTTAGTTGTTAGCAATGCATTTGCAGTTTTAAGATTGCAGTATTGATATTTTAACTGGTTCTATAAACAATTCGTATTTTCGGCGACAAATCTTTGACAAATGCATCGTTTTGCAACCTATTCATTTGCCAACCCGTCTTTTTTTTGTAACTATAAATGTTTCGGGATTTTTATAAACCTAACCTAACCTATACACGATGGTCCTGAAATAAATCCAGAATTATTTACAGTGTCGGAAAAAACCGTGGGTTGTCAAATGAATATAAAAATAAAAAAAAATATCACAGGATAAACTCACACAAAAAGGCCTAGTCCCAAACTAAGCTCTAGGCTTGTACTATGGGTACTAAACAACGATAAACTTTCTTTATATTTAAGTATATATTTATCTATATAAGAAAACGTCCAATACTCAGGAACAAATACTCGTGCTCATCACACAAATATCTGCCCTTATCGAGATTTGAACCTAGGGCCCCTAGCTTCGAAGGCAGGGTCACTACCAACTAGGCTAGCGTGTCGTCAAATATGTTTGTGAAGTGAATCATTTGTGAAATGTTGGCTACGAAATGGTTGGATCTCGTCTATAACTCTCTGATCTTATTAATTCCCTACACCAAGCCATAAAAAACTTACTGTTCCAAAGTCGTCTCGACTCCTGACTGCACCATCTCCTTGTAAACCCTCATAGACGTCGTAATGCAGCCGCTGATCCAGTACACCATGACGTTGTCGATCAAGTCCGTCATGATGAACTTGGTCAAGCCTCCGTCTTCGAGGAACTTGTTGCTGGGGTCAGTGTAAATCAGGAATTTATCGAGGATGTATGCCGCTAAGCCAGCTGGAGACTCGTTAAGAACAATTCCTGGAAGAGTACTTTTTAATATAACAAGGAATTTATAAATTAGGGCTATATTTAAATTAAAAAACCCCTTTACAAAAAAACAGTCCAGATTTATGAAAATAAATAAAAAAAAATATTTTCATTTCAATTCTTACATAATATTCGAAACAAAATTGCTGTGAAGACATAGAAAGTTATACCGTAAAAAGTGTAATCATCATTTTATCGAATTATATTTAATCGAAGGCTATTTTCTGCTGAAACAATGACGTTTTAAGGTTATAATAATAAATTAAACCATTATTTACGTAGGTTAGGTTACTTATGACTTTAAACATAATTAACTGCCTTTCGATGAAAAGAAAATTCTGCGAAATGATACTATCGTTGAAAGGTGTTTCTACAAGTTTCTGTAACACAGTGTACAACCATGTTGTAGAAACGGTTGTACACTGTTTTACGGAAACTCATTTCATAGAATGTATCACTTCGCAGATTTTTCATTTCATAGAAGTCTAATTTCTGCTGTAAACTTACTGTTTTCATATTATTTCTTCATGGTCACAGATCTAACCTCTTTTTTTTTTTTTTTTTTGATGACGAAGTGGAAATGCATTTACGCATCCCCCCGATGGCCTAAGGATGACCGCGCAATGGGGGGTATAACGGACTCTCACCTAAGCGAACTACCGTTTAAAACCACTCCGGCGTAACCCTCCTGGCTGGTTAACGGAGACGCCGCGGTACCGCCAAAGCATTGCCCGCTGGGCGCCTCCCAGCCCGCTCCGAAGAGCACACCGCCAAAGGAGGAGACGACTGCGTACGCACACAGCGATCTCCCCAAGCTGGGGGAGCCGTGCAATGTGGGCCCTTCACCCACGTGGCTCCCCATGAAGTTCAGGCGATCAGCAAAAGCTGGGTTCGCCTTCCCTTCACAGCCTGCATGGAGTGTAGGGTGTTTTCCGGCAGGCTATTCCCCCCAGTCGCAGTGACCGGGGTAAGTCCACGATCCTTCAAACACCCACACTACACCTGTCTCAGGTCTAAAATGTCCTCTGACAACAGAGGTCACTAGACCCGAGACTCACGTCTGGGCGAACCAGGGTCGCTTTCCGGGAACGGGATACGGGGACACCTACCCTTCAAACTCCCCCTCGTCGCCCCCCTCATGTGCGCTCTTTTGGGGAGTATTTGGTTCCCCGGGCCCGCGCTGGCCCTGGAAAGTGGATATCCCGCCACTGGTGCGGTGGAAAAGGGAGGAAGGATGGGAGCTGGGAAGGAATGGGAAATCGGGAAGGTGGGATTGGGATAGGGACGTGCCGCTCTTAGCTGGCCCCTCACCCCGAGCCTTTCCGGTATGGGTAGCCCTGTCCGGTATAGCCACGGGGATCATAGAGACACGCAAGACACGAAAACGCCCCCCCACCACGGCAAGGTAGCAGCACAATCGGGGGGGTCACAGATCTAACCTAACCTAACCTACGTAACTCACGCTTAAGATAATCTGAAAACATTAAGGTTTCAGCAGAAATTAGCTTTCTACGAAATGAGAATTCTGCGAAGTGATACATTCTAATAAATGAGTTTCTGTAAAATAAGGGGACACCCTACAAAATAATAGATACCTCGTAAAAAGGTAATCCATTATAACAATAAATACTTACGCAAAATAAAACAATTTCGATACTAACAACAGTTTGTTTGGGGTGAAAACACAATGGAATAAAGTATTCCTACGCACTCTAAGGTAGTTTAATTCATGTAACGTAGTTAATATATTTGGTATTTCATGGTTTCTCTGTTTTAGAGTTTCTTACCCAAGGAGTAAAAACTCCACTGTGATAGCTGTACTGTAGAAATTTTTACAAATTATGTATTTCTGTTGCCGCTAAAACAACGGAACAAAATAAATATGAAGGTTCCCAAACAAAAACCGTGACTTATTTGCTCGTATTTGCGCGATATTGATAACGGCAACAGGTAGACGCTTGAAATAAAGTGCGGCGGTACGGAACCCTCGGTGCGCGAGTCTGACTACACCTTAACATCTTAGTCTACTTGTGCAAGATTTAATTACAGAATTTCTAATTTCATTGTTCATAGTAATATTCTCACCAATCGTATCAGGCTTTGTAGCTTGCAGATGGCTATATCCAGTTTCTTCCAGTTGAAATTCGATCTTGTCCTTCAAGGGATACATCTTCTGCCAATGTTCTGGTTCGACCAATGTTGGCCAAACAGCACCCAACACAGTCCCAAGTATAGCTGGCTTGGACAACGTCAACGGCATATTGGAATGGAAGCCTAGGACTTCATCAGGAAATATCGTGGCCATGATTGAGCCAATGACGTGGCCAAAGTCACCACCTTGGATGTAGTATTGAGAGAAACCAAGACGATGCATGAGGTTTCTCATTACGATGGCCATTTGGTAGGGGCTTAGGCCTGGTCTGACGGCTGCCTGCGTGTAAGAAATTTTTTTAAGAAGCAGCACAAATGGTAACTCATCACTTCATCGAATGTATCTTTTCATCGAATTTCATTTCATCGAACGCTACTTTCTGCTAAAACCGTTTTCAGGGTATTTTAAACATTCATTAGGTTAGGTTAGGTAAGATGTTTAAGATGCCCTGAAAACATTATAGTTTCAGCAGAAAAACGCGTTCGATGAAATGATACGTTCGATGAAGTGATAGACACCCAAAAAAGGCCAATTGCCGTACTTCATTTGGTTTAAAAAGAACAATTAAGTTCGTCTCGGGGCTATACAGTTTTTTGTGTCAAATGTGACATAAATCGCTTACCACGTTCAACTGTGAAGATCAAATAAATTAACTAACAACGACACTGCCATATTTTTTATCAGTAATATTTAGTGCTGGGGTCTATCACTTCATCGAAACATCTTTCATCGAATGTATCATTTTTCTTTTAAAAGCAAATGAAGTACTGCTATTGGCCACTTTAGTGGTTAGCAACGCATTTGAGGTTTTAGGATTGCAGTCTTAAGATTATAGTCTTGAGAATTCAAATGTTTATGGGTTTCAGATTCCATTTACCATCAGGTGGCCGTAGCGCTCTTCCTTGTCCTTGTTATAAAAAAAATTGCAGTCCTAAGATTGCAAACGTGACAAATTATGTGCTGGTTAGCCTTCTCTGTGCCATAATAAAGTTAGGTATAACTAAAATTGAAAAAGCCGTTCGAGTTAACAGCTCTGAATTACAGAGAATTATCATGAGCAGTTAAAACCCGACTTCCATTCACTAAAAGTGACAGAGATATATGACAACTATTAGCTCTATCTCCTTCACTGAATGGTAATTGGAAGATTTTAAGAGCTGTTAATGAGGTATTTAAAAAAAGAGCACACTTTATACTTCCAGTTTGAAAAAAAAAACCAGTGAGCCGTCACGGGACGCCTGGCAGATGTGAAATATCGAAATTACTTTGTACAAGTTATATGCATAGCAGAACATTTTACGACAGTAATTACATATGACACAATGAAATGATAAAGCATTATAAACATTTTTCATAAAATAATGATTATTTATTACAAAATTATGCATTTTTATTAAAAACAAAATACAAAATAAAAAAATTACAAATTTAATTATAATTACGACAACTCCATTCTTTTATATAGCGTGGCGACGCGTCGCTACGGCAAGCGTCGCCACGCCAACGATTAGTTTCATACCTCGGCTATAGATGTTTCACATCAAAAAAAAATTGCTCGTTAGTAGGGTCCATAAAGTAATTATGCACCCAAAAATATGTATGGATTTGTCCGTTTTGTTACCAAAAAATGTATTGGATTAACGGGTAAGGTAACGAAACGGACAATTCCATACATCTCTTTGGGGATATAGGTATCAAGAATTATATTTTTCTGGTTCAGAATGACGGTTCTTACTAAAATGCAATTTTTTTCCGAAATTTGAAGTAAAAATTTAAGGTGTGCATTTTTTTACTTACGTTGATGAAATCAGTTTACTTACTTGTGAGAATCCGAAACCGGGTAAGCTGGGCACAATGACTTCGAACACGAAGTCATACCCGGGGCGCTGGGCGGTCAGGAGCGGGATGACTTCGTAGAACTCCCTGAAGGAACTAGGCCAGCCATGCAAGAGGATTATTGGTAGGACCTGGAATTAAACTTGACTCACATATTGATATTCGTACTAACTGTTAAATAAAAAAAGAGTACGATAGATACTATAGAAATAACGTCATTAGTGATAGAATGTCTTACTAGTAAAGTGATGTTATGCAAACACAATCACAAACCAAAAGGGTGTGGGTAAACGCTTATAATTCACAAAAGCAGTTATCTTGAGGAATCGAGTAGATGGTAGCTTTTTCATATTAGCTTCTATTCTACATCGTATTAGCCCATCTTGCTTCCATATCGGATTCAACTGTTTTACACACTTAACAGTATGAGCTGTCATAACGCCGTATAATAACGATTCCGGAGCAAGATAGGTTCAACTAAAGTAGAATAAAGCCTCAAGCCTCAGCTACAATATTAAACATTACCTTAACATTTTTGACTTGAGGTTTCACACGTACAAAATGCAGGTCCAATCCCTGGATATTAGTCTTATAATGCTGGAACTGGTTGAAGACCCGCTGCCTCGTTCTGTGCGTGTATCTGAACTTCCAGTGGTCGAGGAACTGCCCAAGAACGTCGGAATGCAACCCGTACGTCAACGCTGTATCTTCAAAGGACTTGCGATGGTTTACATGACGGTGGAGCTCGAACTTTTTTACTAGTTCATCTTGCATCTAAGAAAAAAATACTAGTTTCATTAAAATGTTTTATTAAGTCAGCATGTATTTTTGGTACGCCAATTATGCAATTAATTTTAAACTTTTTTAGGTACTTGCAGTCAACGTCGTGTTAGGATTCCTTTTTTACCCTGTCACTTTAAAATTATGAGTGTTAAGTTCACGTCGAACATAAATGAAACACTTTATTTTAATTATTTGCTACAGAGTTGCGTGTGCTCAGTTCAGCGAGAGATATAAAAAAGAAAGAGTGGGTGGAAGAGAGTGAAAGGCATGAAAGAATGAACGGAATGTTATGACTTATAATAAAAAGTGTAAAAGGGATGTTTGAGACCAAAGTAACAATGAGTTTGAATAGTCAGTGTTGATAATTTATTTAATAGTTTCAGTACGCAAAGTGTAAAGAAACCAACTTTACTTTCCGTTGTGACGAATTTTGAAAAACACTTTGTAACCAAGGTTACCCGAGGAATGTTTCCCCAACTTTAGGCAGTCAAGGTCCCCCGCGCGTGCTTTGGTCTATATACAAACAAAACTACAGGCACAAGGAATCTAGTCGTATCGGACAATTAGACGACACGTTCGAACGAAGCTCGCATGAAGCTA
Source organism: Acleris holmiana (assembly GCA_949316455.1). Taxonomy (NCBI): domain Eukaryota; kingdom Metazoa; phylum Arthropoda; class Insecta; order Lepidoptera; family Tortricidae; genus Acleris; species Acleris holmiana. Next base: position 10,994,819 of record OX438785.1, read on the forward strand.
GTGGTTCTGGGTTCAAATCCCAGTAAGGGCAGATATTTGTGTGACATGAGTATTTGTTCCTGAGTCTTGGATGTTTTCTATGTGTTTAAGTATATACTTCTCTATATAATTATGTTTATCGTTGTCTAGTACCCATAATACAAGCATAGACCTTAGTTTGGGACTAGGTCAATTTGTGTGACATTGTCCCGGGATATAATAGTGGTGTTTTTTATTATTATGTAAAGATAAGAATAGCATGACTTACAGCATCGGTAAACAAGATTCTGAATGGTCTGATTGACGTATCCTGGTCGTTCCTAGTGTGGTTGGGTCCCCACCACGCATTGAGGTCCACCTCAGGCAACTCTGGGATATGAAACACTGTCGTGTACACATAGTATGCTGTCGTTGCGACAATAATGGCTGTAACTGTTAGGCAAATCTGCAAACAAAACAATACTTTACCTTGATACAATTTTCTTATTACAATTCTCGAACATATGCTATTATAACAACAGATCTCTCTCTGAGTTCCTCGCCTCCTCTCACGTTCCAAACCTATCTTTAGTATCCCACTTCATGACACAATTTATGCACTAAAATCATTTTTAATGCGCTCGTACACTCTTTGTAATAAATCTATTATTGAAGTTGATATATTTGCACCTCAAAAAGGGTGGTATTGCTGTTTAAAGACAGTGAGCACACAGTGACAAAGTCTTATTAATTTTAGTTCACAATAAAGGCGGCGCACATTCTGGCCTTGAATGTCTAATTCCTGGAATGTCCATATGCCTCAAATGTCCAATTTCCCCAATGTCCATTACCTCGAATGTCCAATTCCCCCAATGTCCATTACCTCGAATGTCCAGTTCCCCCAATGTCCTTTGCCTCAAATATCCAATTCCTGGAATGTCCATGTGCCTCTAAGGTCCAATTCCTGGAATGTCCATATGCCTCGAATGTCCAAAGGCCAGAATGAATATGATATAATATAATAATATGACCTGATCAGCCGTTTGAAGATCATCAGCTCTTTAATAGTTGATGGGGGATCTGACTACATTCCACATGTCCTATCGATTCCAAATTTGATACCGTGTTATTTCAATGATATTGAAAGAACATGGTAAGGTAACCATGACTTTAAATATGACATGTTAGAGTAAGGTTTAGATTTCGAAGGTGGGTAATTAAATGGGATAAATTAGGCTCAACTTCGTATCTTGTCACGCTAACGTTACTTAGTATGACAACCATAAGAAATAACATACTCATACTACTGTCACTGTCACAAAAATATATAATGGCAAATATATAAATCATATTGATTGACTGCACATTCGGGTAATTTGAAATTTGGGTAATTAGACGTATAGGGATCGGACGTTCGAGTATTTGGACATACTGGGACTGGACATACGGGGAATTGGACATACGGGGAATTGTACATATGGGGACTGGACGTATGGGGAATTAGACATTCGGGGACTGTTCGTACGGGGAATTTGACATACGGGGACTGGACGTACGGGGAATTGGACATACAGGGACTGGACGTACGGGGAATTGGACATACGGGGACTGGACGTACGGGGAATTGGACATCCGAGGCCAGAATCGCCACTGCGGCGCAGGGGCGGCTAAGGATGTTGTTTTATTTTTACCATGTTGTCATTTTTACTCGTACCTTAAGGTTTTATTTTCTCGCTGCTGAGGTGAAAAATTGTATGTGCAACACGAGACCAAAGTTATTACCCTCGCTGCACTCAGGATTCTAACCTAGAATCACTCGCTACAGTCGTGATTCAATTCAAGGATCCTTGGCTTGCTCGGGATCCAAAATCAACCCTTGCAAGCAAAAACAAACTATGCTCTCTTTTTGCACAAATAACTATTCTTTACAATGTACAATGTAGGTACATTTAACTTTTTTTATGTTAAGGAGAAGGCAGACATTTGAATTCTCAAGACTATAATCCTAAGACCTCAAATGCGTTGCCAACCCTGAGGACTAAGATGGAATGCCTCTATGCTAGTAATTTCACCGGTTGTCTTATCCCCATACCGGAAGACAACAATGCGAACACTGTTGCAACTATAACAGCTAAAGAGTAGTGACTTCTTTCCATAATTTATTGCTTTTTTTTACAAATTTTTAAATATGGAAAATGAAAAATGGTTACTTCGGTTAGAAGCACTGAGGTCATTTTTTTAGGATTTTTAGGACAACTTACCCCACGACTTTTAGAACCATTGTCTCCCTTACTTTCCCTTTTAACACTAGATTCCTGTTTACCATCTTTATTTTCCTCACTCTTCTTTTTAGTTAATTTCTTTCGTTTACTAGTTTCCATTGCAAACGTTAACAACGATTACCAAATCAACACTGGATAAAGCAAATATCATTATCAGATATCCGTAATGTTATCGTTTGTGCCAATGATTTCAACCCAAGTACTAATGATGATTTTAATCTTATCTTTACAGAATTTATTAATACGGGAGTTCTTTTTAATCCATTTCTTGATAACATCGTGAAAAAAAATAATGCGCTTGACGATACGTTGACCTAGTTGAAAGTGACCCTGCCTTCGAAGCTAGCGGTCCCGGGCTTAAGTCCCAGTAAGGGCAGATTTGTGTGATGCGGACGAGTGTCTGGTACTGCATCTTGGATGTTTTTTATCTATTTAAGTTTTATTTATTTAACTAAGTTTATCGTTGGCTAGTACCCGTAGTCCAAGCCTAGAGCTTAGTTTTGAGATCATAATCCGTTGCGTGGTATAGGAGTTAGCGGATATACAGACTAAAGGGAAAAAGCAACTCAATTCATCACTGACTCTGTTGAGTGTGTAATACATACATAACATCACGCCTTCATTCCCAGAGTGGGGTAGGCAGAGCTACAGAAATACCAACAATTTTATACAGACTTGTTGATAATTCTGTAACCACATTTGGCACAATCAGGCCAAGAAGTTTACTAGTGTATTAGTGACAAGTTGCAAGCCCATCGCCTAACAATACTACAAGCCCTTATTCCCTTAGTCGCCTCTTACGACATCCACGGGAAGACAGTGGCACTATTCGAACCCGGCAACCACACGGGCTGAGTTTGTAACACACCTTAGGTCCAAAGTCAATCTGACATTCTACAGCCATAAGTTGGAGTTTCCTTCAAATTACAAATGCACAATCTTTAAGGACATTGACAACTACAAGCATTTTTTTTAAATGGGTCTTATGTTTACCCTTGTGACCGTAGTAATCTATGTCGTGGATTTTAATTTACTTCATCGTGAATTACGAGTACTAAATTAAACTATGTTTCAAGTTAAACATTACTAACATGAACACACTGATACATGTAAATGGTTTCTTGAAAATCTAACCACGTAACCGCTAAAGCCACGCTTGCTAAAAATTTCCTAAAGGAAACCGATCCGTTAACACCGCAAGCATTACTTCCATCTCATCTGCTTGCATTCATGCATCTCTTTACGCCGCACTTCAGTCTGACGCTCGCCTTACGTCCCCTAACACATTAAGGGGAAGCGCGGGCGATACAGAGATGTTATTCAGTTACATCATTCTACGAAGAAGAACGTTTATGCCATTCAAGTATCATTATGTTACATTATCATTATCATTCATCCATACCATTCTGACACAAAAAAATATATAAAAGAAGTGTCAGACAAGTTAATCGGCGTCTTTGGCGACCAACGCCAAGGCTCCATTTTTGCTCAACGACTGAGCATTGTAATGCTGCGAGCGTCCTCGGCACGATGCCGCAAGTGGGTGCAATGGAGGGATTTATGTTATAAGTTAATTAAAATGTGATTGTATAATTGTTTTTATATTTCTGTTTCCATTCAAGTTGCCGAAATTAAAATGCTGAGATGGATATGCGGCGTTACCAGGCTCGAGTAAGAGTACGTGCGAGGAAGCTTGGATGTACGCGATATAGCCGATAAAATGCAGGAGAGTAGGCTGCAATGGTATGGCCACGTGAAAGAGCGTCGGTGGCCTAGTGGCGAAGGGGGTCGACTTGTGATCGTAAGGTACCGAGTTCTAACCCCCGCGGTCACCATGTACCAATGAGTTTTTCTAACTTAAGTGCATTACCCGATGCTCTTACGGTGAAGGAAAAAGATCGTGAGGAAACCTGCACATTTGAATTTATATTATTGCCATAAGAAACCACTTACAAAAAGAAGTGAAACCCTTCCAAAAATATTTTCATGTAAAATGTTGCCAGGGCTCGCACTGTCAAAAGGTTATTAGATATCATGAGCCAAGCTTCTAACTTTACACGCCTTAACACTACACTAAACCCTAACTTTACAAAATCTACGCCTTAGTCAAAAAATGTGTCTTGGCCGTTTTCGCTACCGTGAAATGAGCGTAAGGTTAAACACGTAAGTGGAATTATTATAATAATACTATTATTGTAACATATTTAATGATAATAATTTGTTTTAGTTGCTCTTGCTCAATAATCTAAGAAATCTTAGATTATTATTTCTTTAGTGGTGGTAGGACCCTGTGCAGGGTCCATCCAGATCGCTACCACCATCTTATCCATTAACCACCCGCCAAGAAACAGTGTTCGCATTGTTATGTTCCGGTGTGGGGATAAGACAACCGGTGAAATTACTAGCATAGAGGCATTCCATCCTTAGTCCTCAGGGTTGGCAACGCATTTGAGGTCTTAGGATTATAGTCTTGAGAATTCAAATGTCTATGGGTCTCAGATTCCACTTACCATCAGGTGGCCTGAAAAAAAACTTAATTTTGTATCATATGATGTTTATGATCCGCGTCTCCCCTTAATCCCCTTGCGCCACTGACGCCTTTTGGTGTCGCAGCGCTTACAAACTGGCATTCTTGGCACTTCAGAGATATCTCAGCCTTCATCAGGGAGAAACACCGTTTGTAGGTCATTCGAGGCGCTCAAAAGAAATGCCTTCCTGTGTAGTGGGAACCTCAAATTGTGATGTAACGATGACTACTTTTTAGAGCAAATTTACTTGGTTTTTTGTTTTTTTTTTTTTATTAAGGAATAACAACAAGTGATACATTAAATGATCTTAAACAAGAAACAGTGAATGTTGTAACTTACACATAATCCTCACTCAATTACAGGTATCCACTACTGATAATAACACTAATGTACTATTATTTATTAGCCCGTGTGGTTGCCGGGTTAGAATAGTGCCACTCCATGTCTTCCCGTGGATGTTGTAAGAGGCGACTAAGGGAATAAGGGCTTGTAGTACTGTTAGGCAATGGGCTTGCAACCTGTCACTAATACACTAGTAATCTTCTTGGCCTGATTGTGCAAAATGTGGTTACAGAATTATTAACAAGCTGTTTTAGAGTTATTGGTGTTTCTGTAGCTCTGCCTACCCCACTCTGGGAATGAAGGCGTGATGTTATGTATGTATGTATTTATTAGCGAGTGAGTATACTTAACTTGCTAGATATAAAACTAAATTATATTAATGTTGTACCAAACTACTATAGCAATAAATAAATAAATGTCACGGGACAATGTCACAGAAATTGACCTAGTCCGAAACTACGCTTTAGGCTTGTATTATGGGTACTAGACAACGATAAACATACTTAGATAGAGAAATAAATACATCAATACATAGAAAACATCCAAGACTCGGGAACAAATACTCGTGCTCATCACACAAATATCTGCCCTTTCCGGTTGTTGACCCGGGACCGCTGGCTTCGGAGGCGGGGTCACTCCCAACTAGGCCAACGTGTTGTCCAATGCAATGCAAAACACTTAGAAATTGGATATTACATTTTATATGATACTATGCTAGGCGCAAACGATAATCTCAGTAATAACATTGATTGAGATATCCAAGCAACTCTCTTTTCAATTTGCCTGCTGATTTCATGAACAATATCTACATTGTTGCTTGCGCGAGCGGCACGTCGCGGCCCAAATTGGGCTTGTGCACGGACTCCCCAAACAATCAACGTGTATTTTTGCGTGGTAGTTTACAGGGAGTATAAAACTTAATCTTTGCCAGTAATTGACAAGATTTAAGGGCGTTTTCAAAATAAGTGTACCCTAGTTAAGGAAAATTATGAAACGTTAACTTTGTCAGTTTCGTGACGAACTTTTGCCATACATTTATATGGCTAACTTCGTCACAAAACTGACAAAAGTTAAGGTTTCTTAATTTTTCTTAACTATGGTACACTTAAGACGACTAAGACGACTAAGGGAATAAGGGCTTGTAGTACTGTTAGGCGATGGGCTTGCAATCTGTCACTAATACACTATTAAATTTCTTGGCCTGATTGTGCAAAATGTGGTTACAGAATTATCAACAAGTCTTTTTAGAGTTGTTGGTATTTCTGTAGCTCTGCCTACCCCACTCTGGGAATAAAGGCGTAATGTTATGTGGTTGTTGTTTATGGTACACTTTATTTTGAAAATGCCTTAATCTTTTGACTAATAATACATTAGTAATGGCAAATAATAAACACGAACTAATTTTGGACACTTGATTCTTATTTTGAAGAAGAAAATTATCAAAGGATCCTTAAATGTAGTGTCCATAATGTGTGTGACAATGCGTTAGCCTAGTAGGTGACCCTGCCTGCAACGCTAGTGGCCCCAGGTTCTAATCTCAGTAAGGGCAGATGTTTGTTACTGAATCTTAGGTCATTTTTTAATGTATTTAAGTATTTATTCTCTTCAAAGTCATAAATATGTTTACACTTTATTACCTTGTCACTTTCATTCACTGAGACAAGCCTAGAGCTTCGTTTGGGACTAGGTCAATTTGCGTGACTGAATATTTTTTTATTTATAAATGGAAATAGGCATTCATTTATATGTATATATATATAGATAGATATATCCAAAAAGCATTATTCTTCTTCTAGGACAGTTAGGTTAAAATTACTCTTTGTTGAGGTGATGGCGAAGGAAATGATGTAGATCTTGAGTTTTAGCACGTAGTTTATTACTATAAGGTTGTAACAGATACTTTTTACAATGAAGAGAGCTGTTGCCCTTTTTTGATGCTCGTTAGTTGACAGCAAGCTTAGTATGGTGGGCGGAAGGCCTTGACGACGCCCGTGATTGGTCGAGATAGTGTTGCCACGCTACCTGCTCGTAGGGACGCGGCGAAGTGTTAGTGCGGTTCCACGAACCGTAACATACTCCCCCCTCTTGAAAGGGTAGCTTTCAAGGGATTATCAAACGCCTTCTAGCGGTGCCAACTTGCACACCGCTCTCTTGATTATGCCGGTCTTCGTTTTTAGCTTGACGACCCTTACTTGTCCGTCCTGGCCAGGGTATAGACAGACTACTCTTCCCAATTTCCACTTCATTGGGGGTAATTGGTCGTCGATGATTAATACCAAGTCGTCTTTCTTCAATTTTCCTTGATTGGTCTTCCACTTCACTCGTTGTTGCAGGGTGCTTAAATAATCCTTTGTCCATCGTGACCAAAAGTGTTGTTGCAATCGCTGTATTTGTTGAAATCGGTTCACAGTGACCTTTTCGGCGACAGGAGACGGCAAGGAAGTCAACGAACGCCCAATAAGAAAGTGCCCGGGTGTCAAAGGATTTAAGTCTGAAGGAGCCGCCGATAGAGGCGTTAAAGGACGCGAATTCATGACTGCCTCTATCTGTGTGAAAAGTGTGGTTAATTCTTCAAAAGTTAAGCTTGTATTGCCTGCGATTCGTTTTAAATGATACTTAGCCGATTTAACGCTAGCTTCCCATATCCCACCGAAATTAGGTGCGTATACTGGTGAGAAGTGAAAGACAATACCTTCATCGCATGCGGACAGTGTGATTTGTTGCCTACACGTTTTTAGCATTCTATTCAATTCATTTTTGGCACCTACAAAGTTTTTTCCATTGTCGCAATATATACTGTGTGGCTTGCCACGACGGGCGACAAACCTACGTAAAGACATGATGAAGCCGTTTGTGCTGAGGTCACTTACGACCTCAAGGTGTACGGCCTTTGTCGAAAAACAGACAAAGACGCACAAGTAACATTTGGATGTCTTGGCTCCACGGCCCTTTTTGTTGGCAATTAAGAAAGGTCCGGCAAAATCGGTACCGCATGTTTCAAAGGGTGGAGCCGGAGTGACGCGAGGAGTAGGCAAGTCTCCCATTATAGGCCTTACAAAATTAGCTTTAAAGCGTTGACATCTGATGCATTTGTTCACTGTACTTGTGGCCAAGGTTCTACCACCTGTAGCCCAGAAGCGTTCTCGCACCGTGTTTAAGAGTTGTTGAGGACCGCAGTGAAGCTGACGAAGATGTTCTGCTTCAAATATAAGTTTCGTTAATATATGTTTACTGTCGATTAATATAGGATGCCGTTGTTCATAGGGACAATGCGGCGCGTTGTCAATACGTCCTCCTACGCGAAGTATGCCTTGATCATCAAAAAATGGATTAAGATCGAGTATTTTAGATTTGCGGTGCAGAGTTTTATTAGTTTTAAGTGAAATTATGTCCTTTTCAAATGATTCTATTTGCGCAATCTTAGCTAACATGGTCAAACTATTCCTTAGTTCATTGACACCTAAATCACCATTCAATTTAGTATTATCCTTTTTGCAGTTATTTATGAAACGTAGAACGTATGCAAATACCCTTTGCAATGTATGTAGCTTGGAATGTTTGTTAAATAGTACAAAACCCTCATTACATTGCATGGTAAGACTACGAGTAACAGTCTCTGGCAAATAAGTCTCACCGGATTTGGCAATAGGCCATTCTGTTTCTGGGTTTGGTAGAAAACAGGGTCCTGACCACCACAATTTATTGTTAACAATATGACTTGGTTTGACCCCCCTCGAAGCTAGATCAGCTGGGTTTAAATTTGTTGGAACATGGCGCCACGCATTTTTGTCTGTCATCCCTCTAATTTCGTCGATTCGATTGCACACAAATGTTTTTAGAGTCTTTGGCTGGGTCTGCAACCAGCCCAGTACAATGGTAGAATCCGTCCAGAATACTGACCTGGAGATGTTGATTCTCAAGGCCTGCTTCACCTTCGTGTGCAACCGAGCACCTAATAATGCTCCCATTAACTCTAGACGTGGTATTGTCATCTCCGGCTTCAAAGGAGCAACTTTGGCCTTAGCGCATAAAAGATGAATGGAAGTGTTTTCATGTTTGTCAATGGATTTTAAATATAGACATGCAGCATAAGCGTCCTTTGAAGCGTCGGTGAAGCAGTGAATTTCTATAGTTTTAGGTGATGGACAGAGCGCGTGACGTGGTATTTGTAACTCGGTAAAATATCGAGATTCGTGGATGAATTCGTGCCATGATGTCGCAAGATTGTCGGGCACGGTGTCATCCCAATTTAGTTTTGTAAGCCATAACTTTTGTAAAAGTATTTTGTGAAATATTGTACAGGCGGACAGAATACCTAACGGGTCAAAGATCTTACATGAGCTTGACAAAATGCTCCGCTTTGTCACTTTGGAAACATCCTTAAATTCTGTGTTAAATTGCAAAGTATCGCTTGCTGGAGACCATTTTAAGCCTAATATGGTTGATTGTTTGCAAAAGTCTTGTTCCTGATTTGTAATAGGCATGTCGTCAAATATGTCGGTTGTATTTGTACGAAATTTTCTTAGTGGGAAGCAAGCTTCGTTTAATTTGTCAATTACGCCTTTAATTGTAGATGTTAAAGCCGCCTTAGAATCGGAACCTGTAGTAAGGTCATCTACATAAAAATCATGCCTAATTGTATTAGCAATTGTTTCGTCCGTGCACTCGTCGGCCAGCTGCACTAAACATCTAGTACTCATGAACGAAGCTGCCGCTGTGCCATAAGTTATTGTATTTAATTGTAAAGTTTTTAGTGGCTCCGACTCCTCGTCTCTCCAAAGTATCAATTGCAGGTGACGTTGAGATTCATTTACCATAACCTGGCGGTACATCTTCTCAACGTCCCCCGTGACTACATATGTATGCTGCCGAAAGCGCAACAAAATAGACAGCAAGTCATCTTGGACCACAGGCCCCACCATCTGTATGTCGTTTAAAGAGACATTACTTTTACTCTTACAGGATGCGTCAAAGACGACACGAAGCTTCGTTGTCTCGCTATTCTCGCGTAGTACAGCATGGTGTGGGATGTAGTAGCCAAAATGTGGCCGTTGAATCTCAACAAGATGTCCCAGGCGCTCATATTCATGAATAAATTCCGCATAGTTACTTTTCATATTATTTTTTGATAATCTTTGCTCTAAATTGTAAAAACGCCGTTTCGCGATTTCATATGAATCGCCTAAGACATCCTCCGGAGACTCGCGCAGAGGCAGTAACACTGAAAATCTACCGTTAGACAAGCGTTTAGTTGTTTCAACAAAATGAGTTTCGCAAAATTCTTCTTCGATAGTAAGCATTTTTTGTTGAGACGGGATGTCTTCAATTTCCCAAAATTTACTTAATGTGTCACGAATTTCTTGTGAGAAATGGCAATGGGTGGTAGAACTAGAGCTACCACCAGTCGGGCCTGCAACAAGCCAACCTAACTTTGACTCTTGCAATGTGGGTTTGTTTCGTCCCAATTTAATTTGCTCGGAATTGACTATGTCCCAAAAGATGTCAGCCCCCAACAATATTTGTACTTCGGAGGGCCGGAAGAAACTAGGATCCGCTAGTTGTATATTATTTGGTATTTTGAATTGAGATGTGTCAACTTCTACACTAGGCAGTAGTGAAGTTATCTTTGGAATGACGAGACATGACACGTTTGCTGTGTAGGAACTGACACGAGACTTGATTTGTATGTTACACATTTCTGCTGTACTAGATCTAGAATCATTAATACCAGATATTGACACAGGGTTTCTTTGATAAGTAACAAGATTTAGTTTTTGTTTTAAACCTTCAGTCAAGAAAGAAGACTGGCTTCCGCTGTCTAATAAAGCCTTTGCACAGACAATCTCATTGCTGCCAGTATTAATAAGCACCTCTGCTGTACAGAGCAGAACTTGACATGGTAAAAATGATGACAGCGATGCTGGTGTGGCTGTTACATGGTTACTAGCCCCATTGTTATAATCACTAGGTTGTGTGGTGTCACTAGTGCGTACTGGCGTATTTATATGCAACAATGAATTGTGTTTTCCTTTGCAAAGCTTACAGGGACCAAGCCGGCAGCGTGAGTGGTGATGGCCAGGGCGTAGGCAATTTTTGCATAAATTGTTCTTTGAAACTTCACTTTGCCTGACATCCACTGACAGTTCCTTGAACTTAGCACACTCATGATTAAAATGTTTTTGTTTGCAAAACACGCAATTAATATTGTTGTAATTTGTTGAACTAAGTAAAGTCCTAACCTGTTTGGGATAATTTTCTTTAACATATGACTGTTTGTCACTTTTTTGGGTATTATATTGTATCGTTTCTAAAACGTCAGCACGGTTGCGCAAGAATTGTAAGAAATCATTAAGACATGGTGATGATTTCAAGTTATTTTTGTTTTCTTCCCACTTCCTACTAGTGGCGCCATCTAGTTTTGATGACATCATATAAATAACTAAAGTGTCCCAATGCTGCGTGGGCTCCTTAAGTGTACTTAAAGCACGCAAATTTTTAGAATAATAATCAATCATGTACCTTAGAGACTTGTGAGATTCCTTTGTTATAGCTTCAAAGTTAAACATTGATTTAACATGGTTGTTTATTAAAATTCTATCATTGTTATAACGCTCGCATAGTAGTTCCCATGCTACTTGATAATTACTTGATGTGAACTCTAAAGATTTGATCACTACCGAGGCTCCACCCTCTAATGAAGAACGCAGGTAGTGGAACTTATTTATAGCTGGAATGGAATCATTATGGTTTATTAATGAATCAAAGGTGTCGCGAAATTCCATCCACTTTAAATAACTTCCATCAAAAACTGGCAACTGAATGGTTGGCAATTTAATGTTACACTTGACATGATGTGATGTACCAGATTCGACTGAGCCTTTATTTTTAACACTAGTATGCCCTGCGCTTGAGGAAGAGCGAGCTGCCTCAATAGGCAGTTGGTGTTCCTCAATTATTGATTGTGCCAATGAAATTAGGGTTATGAACTCCTCTTCTATTTTATCTCTTTCTGTTATTTGTTCGTCTAAGTTATCACATATGCATTCAATTTTGTTTTGAATATTGTCAAATTCACCGAGCAGCTCTTGAAGGCGAGTTGACTTCAACTGAAGTTCGCTAAGAGTTTGCTTGGTGAAGTTGCTGGATGGTATAAGTTTTATAGTTATTATGTATTTTTCGAATATTGTTACTCTACTCTTAATTGCACCACGTTTGCGAACTAAAGTTTTTAAATCTTCCATATTGATTTTATGTAAAAAAAAAAAAAACACACTCGAAAATGAATTGAATAGTTGCACTTAATAAAATTGAACTCAAACCAGACTGGCCGCTGTATGTTTACAAGCGACAAACTCAGATCAGCTGTCCGCATGCAGTGAAGCCATTGTCCTCGCGAAGATGCGGGTGTGCATGCAGATAGCCAGCTGACACCAGCAGCAGCAGTATCTCGGTGGGATCCAAGTGGGTTAGCCCACTGCGCTGGAATGTTTAAGTTAATCCAGTGAATATTTGACTTTAACTGTGTTGTTAATTAAAGGGCAAGAATGTTTCACTCGCTATTTAGATGTAGGTTGCTTGCTTTTACAGCAAGAAGCCAACCTAGGGTTCAAAGACCTTAGAACATTACTTTCCTATGTTGTGCATTAATCTTGCAAGGAAATTTTAGTTATTAGACACAAAGTTAAGACACGTTATTGTACGGTGTTATTGAAATAAGCTTGAAAGAAAATTAGTAATTAATATCATCGCATTATTGTACGGCGAAGATGAAATATTTATAGCTGTCGTTTATCATGATGTATATCGCATTATTGTACGGCGTAAATGAAATTGTAGCTATCTGACTCCAATAAGATATGCAATCTGGAAGGATACCCAAGACATGTCATGTTGTCGCGAAGGACAAAGTCGTGCTAACATGCGACCGTTAGTAACGCGCAAACCAAAGAATATCGCGCAAACAAACACACAGGTAGAAAGAAGGAACAATGAAGATGCAGTCATGAATTCGTGATCGTCGTAGGCTAGAAAGATAGGTATACTGAAACTGGGCGTACTTAACTTATGAGCGTTCAGACTGTCGAAAATGTCGAAATATACCGATACTTCCTGCGCTTTCCACTTGCTGCATTTACTGTTGAAGTCTCGATGTCTTCGAACCTTGGATTATTGTAATTTGTCCCGATTTTCCTTTGTTGCGCATGCGACGACACGTGCCGGTGATGTTGCTCGATGTTGATTTTCGGCGATAATTCCAGATCACGTCGGGGTCACCATATGTTGAGGTGATGGCGAAGGAAATGATGTAGATCTTGAGTTTTAGCACGTAGTTTATTACTATAAGGTTGTAACAGATACTTTTTACAATGAAGAGAGCTGTTGCCCTTTTTTGATGCTCGTTAGTTGACAGCAAGCTTAGTATGGTGGGCGGAAGGCCTTGACGACGCCCGTGATTGGTCGAGATAGTGTTGCCACGCTACCTGCTCGTAGGGACGCGGCGAAGTGTTAGTGCGGTTCCACGAACCGTAACACTCTTAAAAAAGTTCACTTTTACTGAACTAACGATGTCAAACACGATCATATTACATTGTTTCCATCGCGTCCTCTCTTTATCCATTAGGGAGCGCAGTCTTCATGCAAATCGTTTCATTCGAGACGGATAGAAGTTTCTAAATTCAAATCGATTCAGGGCAGCCTTGAGAGGAAAGGATTGAAGTGTTCGGGAATTGAGTTAAGTGAGATGAAAAGAGGGAAGAGTCGGGGAAGGGTACGAGTATACCGGAACTCTATTCTAGTCGGTAAAACCATATTGCTTTTAACATGTTATCGTATTGTCAACGTGATGATAGCTCTTACTAACTCGATAGGAGAGCTGCACTGAGCGAGGCTAGGAATTCTATTAGTGGATTGATTCCTAGCACATCACTCCGCTACCTCGCACAGCTCTGGTGTAAACGCAGCCTAATAGAGGAGTATATTATGCTCTAATAATTATGATTTAGAAGAAATATTGTTTTTTTGTATGTTTGTAACGTACCAACTCAACAACTACTGGATCGATTTTAAAAAATATTTCATCAGTTGAAAGCAGTGATATCTTATCGTAGAGTCACATGGGATTTATTTTGTATTTCTGTGCGGATGGAGTCGCGGGCAACAGCTAATACAACTTAAGTCAAAATCAATATTGTTTTATCATCACTGACTAAAATAAATCCCCTAGGGTTTACGCAATTTTCCATTAATGTCTGCCCCCTTAATACATACATTTTTCCTAAAGGAGTAGGCAGAGACCACTTCTTTCCACCTGCTACGATACTGAAGAATCTCTTTCGCTTCTTCCACATTCATACATCGAGTGATGCATGCACGTCGGTTTCGGGTACTTAAGATTCGGCCCTTTCCCAGTATTTCTCCGATTTTATTCAAAAAAGTACGCCTAGGGCCCCTTCCGACCCTTCCACTCACTTTCGCACTGTATATTTCTTTCGTCAGTCGTTTTTCATCCATTCTTTCCAAATGACCGAACCATTGACGCATGCTCTTTTCAATCTTATTCACTACATCTTCTTTCAGTCCACACTTCTACCTCGGAAATCAGAATAACCCTAGAAAACAAACAACTGCTAAACAAGTGTATACTTTAACCCGCTTTCAATCAAAAACGCTTCGCATGACGTCTGGCGCGCCATGGTGGCGCCATTTATGAACTAAATTATCGTCTGCATCTAGAACTAAAAGTGAAAACCGTTAAGTTGGAAGTAACTGACACATTAAAAACTTACTTTAAAAGAATGCAAAATCATCCAAATCCAAACCAGCCAGAAAGTTAAGAAGTTAAAGAAGATTCTCCAGGCACAACATTCAATAGACTCTAAAGACGAGTGCCCCAAGATCAACTATAAGATACACTTGGATGAGCACATCAAAGGATGTATCCATAAACGACTAATAATAATAATATAATAATAATAATAATCACAGGACAATGTCACACAAATTGATCTAGTCCCAAACTAAGCTCTAGGCTTATACTATGGGTACTAGACAATGATAAACTTACTTATATAGAGAAATATATACTTAAATACATAAGAAAACATCCAAGACTCAGGAACAAATACTCGTGCTCATCACACAAATATCTGCCATTACCGGGATTTGAACCCAGGACCCCTAGCTTCGAAGGCAGGGTCACTCCCAACTAGGCTAGCGTGTCGTGTGTAGCGTGGTGGCGTGTGAATAAATAAATTCATAACGTCCGGTTTATTGTCGACTAGCAACCAGCCCTCGCTTTGCTAAAATTAAAAACCTTCCTCTTGAATCACTATCAATAAAAAAAAAACTGCATAATATATAGAGACAGACAGCGTTAAGAGACTTGCTAGAAAATAGGAAAGATGGAAAAATATAGCTAGATAAGGTCTACCTATCAACGAAACAAACATAACATTAAATTCCATTACAATGTATTTAAAGTAAAGTCTAATGTTGCATTTGTTCCTTTTCTAACCTTTATTTTCGTACAACACCCAGATATCTCGGTGTTTCCGTACCGCCTCGTATCTTTGCTATACCCGGGATTATGTAAATAAGCCTGTCTCGTCGATCGCTATCTGTTCACGGTGTTATTATGTACCACGACATAGAACTCGAAATTGATTAATTTCTCCAGTCGATCTGTCAATTTGTAACTTAATACCTTTTGGCGTCTAAGGTATATAAGTAAAAATGAATAGGTATAAAAATTACATACATACATATCTTCACGCCTGTCTCCCTATGGGGTAGGCAGAGACTATGGAACGCCAGGTGCACCGATCCAAACATACAACCTTCGCTTCCTCCACATTCATCAATCTCTTCATGCACGTACGTCGGTTTCGGGTGCTTTTGATTCGGCCCTTAAAAATTATTAGAAAGAAAATTGGAGAGAAGGATTTATTGACCAAGTATAAAAATGCCGACATTCAAATACGTAATTATTTGAAATTGGGTAGCGTCGACGGAGCTCCCCCGCGGAGCTCCTATTCTCAGCTGGTTTGGCCCTCCGGGACTGGTACAATACTAACAAAACCTAAACCTATTTTAAACCTTAACCTACCTATTTTATTGTGAAAGTCGACTTTTTCTAGTTTAGTTTTCACATATTCAAAAACTTAATATTTTAAGACATTGTTTTTTTTTTTGAAAAATAATTCCTTATTTATAAAACTTAGTTACAAAGGAAAACGTGGGGTGATCAACACCTTTGGCCAAGGCTGTATGTTCTAATCTAAGTAATCAGAATCACTGGCCCTACGAATACGTGTACACAAGATGCATTGCAAATACGTCATCTACATACTATATTGGAAATCGAGCGTTGATGTCAATTCCATACATTTTGACAGTTTTCGACAATCGTTTACAATAGCGTGAAGGATTTTATCTAGGGCCACATAACACTATTTTTAGGGCGTCCACATGTTAGCATAATACATAAACAGCTGAAATATTTCAGTTTTTATAACATTCAAAATAATTAATTGTTGATTCATTGAATTTCCTTTGTCTTGTTAAAATTACTTGTCATTTTATTTATTTCACACTTTAAAAGTTGAAAAAACAGTCATTTATTTTTTTTAAATGCTATTTAATTTTTTAACAAGATTGTTCTACGGTCTATTAGAGAGTTAAAATTGCTGTGTTTGATCCATTCTTAATAATATCTCTTGCCTCCTTAGGGATGGAAATGCTATTTTCGTGCGACCCGTTGGCCTAGTTGGGAGTGACCCTGCCTCCGAAGCCAGCGGTCCTGGGTTCAAATCCCGGTAAGGGCAGATATTTGTGTAATGAGCGCAAATATTTGTTCCCGATTCTTGGATGTTTTCTTTCTATGTATTCCTATATAAGTATGTTTATCGTTGTCTAGTACCCATTATAGAAGCCTAGAGCTTAGTTTAGGACTGGATCAATTTGTGTGAGATTGTCCCCTGATATTTTATCTTGATAATTATTAGCTAGGTACAACGCGGAACTCTGCACTCCTAAAGAATAACTCCTATGTGGAGCACGTTTGTCAAAATGCGCGACCACGCGAAAATATATGAATTGGAGATTTGATGGGTTCGATAGAAGGAATTGGGGGAGATAATATCGTTTGTAGATCGTCGATTGTTTACTCTGCAAAGGTCACGAGTCGTTTGTAGACTGTTGACATTTTATATTATCAAACCAGTTAATGTAGAGCCTTCTAATAACCTAAAATTTGTAATTTTAACCTATCTTATTCTATCCATTCTTGAATCGACAAACTATTAACGCTAATTATTTATAATCTGAAAGCTGAAACATAAAATCTCCATTTTACGTTATTCGAAAAACTTATCGTCGGTGATACTCCAATACCGCGTATCTAACAAATCCAGTAAGTTGCAAAATTTACCTTACTGCCTTACATGCTAAAGTGTATTTTGCACCTGAACTTCTTTGTTAGTTACGCGGTGTTGAAATATCACCGACGTTATGCTGTCAACGGTAAATAATTAGCTATTAAGGTAAGATATCGTGCCTATAATGGCGGCTAATAACGTTTTGACTAATTTTTTACTGGTCTTTTCTAACAGTTAGTTAAAACTGAGCGTGTGTATATCTATATCTGACAGTTTCATCGTACACATTCTCAATTTAACTGGCGGTTTAAGCAGTTCAGTGAAAAGTGAGAGCTCATCGCGGGTAGTATCCTCAACGTTCATTTAGATTTCTCGGTGCCTCGAGTCTCAGGCGCTGGGATCTTAAAATGCCTCATTATGTGACAGTTGCATAAATACCTATTATGTAACTATTGATGCCATTTTGGACTTGCCGTTTTAAGCCTTTTTGTTTTACAAGGATTTTGCTAAGACCAATATAGTGACGCCTTGTTTTTCGAAATCAGGTCTTTAAAAACAAGTTGAAAACTTCAATAACAATGATGCCAAAAATAACGACTGTTTTAAAAAGACGAAAAGAAGAACGTGACAATAATCCATACTTTTATTTTAAATGCGAAAGTCTGTCTATCCGTCTGTTAGATCTTCACGCTTAAACAGCTGCACCTATTTAGATAAAATTCGGTATGGAGATAGTTCGAGTCCCGGGGAAGGACATAGAATAGTTTCTATCCCGGAAAATTGTATCGTTCCCGAGGGAGCAGCGATAAACGACTTCTATGTGGACGGAGTCACAGGCAAAAGCTAGTCATATATATATTTAGTTTCGGCATTTCCGTCCGTCCGTCCGTCCGCAGCATAGCGTAGAGACTCTTAGTACTAGAAAGCTGTAATTTGGTATGAATATGCATATTCGTCACGTCAACAAAGTGGTGCAGTAAAATGTAATAAAAAAATTTTTTTAGGTTACCTCCCCTACATAAAACGTGGCGATGTTTTTTTTTCTCGTTTACTTTATAGTGTGGGGTGTCCTTGGAAAGGTCTTTCAAAAATATTGCGGGTTTGTTCAAACAGTTTTTCGATTAAGTAATCCGTTTATGAAATATCAAGCTTTAAAGCGCTAATTTTTGATAGACTCAAGTACAGCCAAAACTAAAATCAGAAAAAAAACTTAAATGAAAGAGCATATAACCAATTTTAAAGATAAACTATCACGATAAGTAGACATCATTGCTTCTTGAGATACAGGCAATTAAAGTGTTTATACCTACTAAAATCATCTAAAACGGCACCAATTTTGACTTTAAATAGAAAAACAGTTATTACTTGTGGTTTTTTATGTTTGTATTACTTAACGGCTTCGGAACCCTACACTGAAAATCCGACGTGCTTTTGCTCGGTTTTCGATAGTATTTTTTTATATACAGCCAAAAATAAATTCAACGGCAATATTGTCTACGTTAAATAGTCTAAAAACTGGTAACAAACGGGCCGGCATACTCGTATCAGGCATATCAGTCGACATGACACATGGCCGGCGAAAATTTACTCGAAAATGTTTGCTAGAAAAATGGTAAACGCTACTTGTTACGAAACAGTTTTGCGGTTACATGAACAGTAATAGATAGTTATACGTTTTAATATTGAGACCAGCTTTGCTGACTATATCAAATCAAATAAAATAGTGTTACGAGTAGGTATGGTTAGGTAGGTAGGTAAATTAGAATCGACGCGCCGGCTCAAGGACATGCCTATTGTTAACGGGTACAATCGAGTTCAAGGCCAAGGCCATCGCTATTGTAATACAAGGCCGCAATGAGTAGAACTTTCCATTATCGAACGTCCCCGGCGGGTCAAGGCCCATCGGTCATTCGAGAAGGCATTCTGGAACAATCGGCGATTGGGAGTATAAAACGTGAGGCGCGCGCGAGCGGGAGACATTCCTTACTTGGAGAGCGAACAGTGCGTACCTACGAGTGAACCGAGCGATCATCTAAGTTTATTGTGCGATAATTGTTTGTAACGATTAAGTGAGTGTGTTAATTAAAGTCTGCTCTTAATTATCGGTGTGTTCGTGCATTTCTATCAGTTACCTACCCCCACGTACGTAACAATAGCATGGAAAAATATAATAAGCATAATTTATTTTACATGGGTCGATACAGTGAATACACACATTATAAATTCATGCTTAGTCATAATAAAATCAAGAGTCACTTACAATGTTAAAAAAAATCTAATTAAATTTTATTTATTTTTTTATGACAAGGAGAAGGCACACGAGCACTCAGGCCACCTGATGGTAAGTGGAATCTGAGACCCATAGACATTTGAATTCTCTAGACTATAATCCTAAGACCTCAAATGCGTTGCCAACCCTGAGGACTAAGATGGAATGCCTCTATGCTAGTAATTTCACCGGTTGTCTTAGTCCCACACGGGAACACAACAATGCGAACATATTGCTTGGCGGGTGGTTAATCGATAAGATGGTGGTAGCCTGGTAGAGATCCGGACGGACCCTGCACAGGGTCCTACCACCACGAAATTAATAAAAACATATTCGTCAACACAATAAAAACATTCCTGCACCAACCAGTTCTTAAGTTTAGTCTTGAATAATCTTGTAGGCAATTCTTTAATGACATCATGTAAGCGATTGTAGATGCCAATGCACATGCAATATGCGTTCTTACCATACAATTTAATCTTATGACCAGGACCAATCTATATTTCTATGCCATGGCGAAAACGAGCAAGCACTCAAACCAACTCATGCATTATGAGCTTTTTCACTTTTTTCGTTTTATACTGTTACGAGTAGACCAGGTATGCTTAGGTAGGTAGGTAGATTAGAATCGACGCGCCGGCTCAAGGACATTCCTTACTTGGAGAGCGAACAGTGCGTACCTACGAGTGAACCGAGCGATCAACTAAGTTTATTGTGCGATAATTGTTTGTAACGATTAAGTGAGTGTGTTAATTAAAGTCTGCTCTTAATTATCGGTGTGTTCGTGCATTTCTATCAGTTACCTACCCCCCAGAACGTAACAATACGACTCATAATAGGCATAATTTTAGTATAGGCCAACTAACATGATGCATTTAATCACTAGGGCCTAAAGTGTCATTTTACTCCCTCGGGACTAAATTATGTTTTCTTATTGTTTGCTTATGAGTAAAAGCCTTGGGAAACCACAAACATCCTGATAAATGAGGCCATTTGATGCTGGTGCCGTGTCGTCATGCGGAGTGCGCGACGGAGCCCTTGGAGATCAGGCTGGGGCTGGTTATACAAAGATTCACTTACTCATCATCATTATCATCATGTCGTCCAAGCCGTATCCGGCGACGACGACTCTTATACGTCCATCACGGGTCGTTATTGTGGTGGGCTCTGATGTGGCTAGCGAAACCGAACTTCGACTTTAACACAAACCCCCTTACTAATAATCGTTGAATAACGGTGGTATACCGGTGGTAGGTGGTTTGTCCTTATCTGTAAAATTCAAATGTCACAATGACAGATAGGGACAAAAGATTTTTTAGGTATACCACCGTTATTCAATGATTATTAGTAAGGGGCTTACTAAACAAGTAGTGTACAACGGTTGTTTAGGTTTATTTATACCACCATTATATTTTAAGATTTATTTTTCTCGCAATAATCGAAGTAATAAGTAGTGTTTAACTCGATACTAAAAAGTCATAACGGCTTACTTTAGTCCCTTGTTGAATAATCTACTATTAGCATGTATTTAAAGTCATTTATATGTTTAATAGTGGTGGTTTACCATAAATAAATAATTAAAAATAATAAGAGCTACCAATACTTCAAACATGAATAATGAATAAAAAGCCTTTATTTGACCAAACTACAAGCTAAATGCTAAATTTATTACTTACTTATTGCTAGATATACATACTTATATTTCTTCTTTGAATACTAAATTCCTTATTTCTAGTTATCTTATTTATTAAAGTGCAATTTAGTTTAAGTGTAGTTTTATGAATTTGTGTCCTCAGTTATTTATCTTACAAGGTTGTCTAGAAGAGATCGCTATTTAGCGGTAAGACCGCCTGTTGTATACCTATGATTTAAATGTACTGTTCAATGTTCTGTTTTTTTTTTTTTTTTGGTGTAAACCTCTTAGCCTGTTAGTGCAAAATGTGGTTACAGAAATATCAGTAAGTCTTTAGAGTTGTTGATATTTCTGTAGCTCTGCCTACCCCACTCTGGGAATGAAGGCGTGATGTTATGTTTGTGTTTGTTTGAATTTTTGGTGTTCAATAAAGAGTATTTGTATTGTATTGTAAAGTGCATTACGCTAGGTCACCAGGTTGGGTAAAGGCCTTCTCCTAAGATGTCCACCTCTCTCCATCCTGCGCTATTTGCCACCAGTTTGAGCCTGCGACTTTATTGATCTCGTCGTCCCATCGAGTAGAGGGTCTTCCTCGCCTTCTTTTTCGTTTACTATAAAGCCATACGGAGTAGCCGTATGGGCCGGGCGTGTAACCCACGTGACAAAATTAAAGCTTTCGTGTTCTTCTATCTTGGTACCAAGCCGTCTCATACATACATACACGCCTTCATTCCCAGTGTGGGGTAGGCAGAGCTACAGAAATACCAAAAAATACAAAAAGAGTTATTGGTAATTCTGTAACCACATTTTGCACAAACAGGCTAAGATGTTTACCAGTGTATTAGTGACAGGTTGCAAGCCCATCGCCTAACAGTATTAGAAACCCTTATTCCCTTAGTCGCCTCTTACGACATCCACGGGAAGACATGGCACTATTCTAACCGGGCAACCACACGGGCATCAAGGGCAAGCCGTCTCGTTTCGGATTAACCTATAACGTCGTACTTAATTTCTTGGATTTCTTCCTCTTTTTCTAATAAAGAGATCATGTGACGATAGAGTTCTAAAATTGTACGTTGCTATATGTAATTGTTGGATTTTATTTATGTTCTGATTTTTGGTTACTGCGGTGATTAACTTTGGAGGGTTTTGGTCGTACTCTTCCACGGTGACCCACCGGGTTGGAAGAACCAACCGGATTAGAAGAACCAACCGGGTTAGGTGGTCCGTTTCTTCGGAGTAAGCCAGTCCTTTGCGGAGCTGGTAGTAATCCCCAGCGCTCAATGTCTCCTACAACACCCTGTCTTTCAAACATGAGATAAAATGTAATAATAAAACAGTAAGTAATAATAATATGAAATAGAGATGAAAATTAACTCAGAGCATACACTTAAAACTATCCTATTAATAATTTGCACCAAATTGGGTGCCACTCAGTACATTGACAGGGCGACAAGACGGGAAGAAACCACTGCTTGGTAGCGGACCCAGTGGAAGTTCAAGCCTCGCAAAAAGCAAAAATACAGATTCTGACAAGGCAATTACTATTTAAAGAAAGGAAAAGAACATTTTCACTTCTCATGCTCGTAAAATTGCATTTTAAGCACTGGTGCTTAAAGTGTTGTCGTCATCTAGACTAAGACAATTAAGCCCTACAGCCAAACAGACGAGGTGACTGCACAAAATAAATTGTTATTTGAATGCATCTCCTTCAAAAAACAAAATAAAATAAAAAAAATACAGTGGCGGGAAAGAGGGAATCTCGTTTTGGACAAGTCTTGGATAAAATGGTGTTTTTGCCCTTGTTGTACAATATACTATTAGTCATGACAATAACAACAAAGAACTGAAAAATACGCACAAGAAGAATGTAGTCACAAAATGGTTCCAATTCAGCGTAATGCTGGCATTAGTCAGCGCTGGTCTTCCGTTGGAACCACGAAAGTTAACACAATTAATTATTGAAACATAAAAACAAAGTATAGCTTAGAAAAATAAAATGTAAACACGACATACCGGGAACTAGTGTCAAAAACGTCAAACGGGAATTAATTTCAAATAAAAAAAACGATTATAATGAAGTTATTAAAATAACAGCTACCCGGGGCTTAAGTTGCTTAGCTATAAAAGGACTCAAAACACTTTTATTTTAAACCTTAACACTCTATTCTTATTTAAGAGTATGGAATAGACGTATTAAAGTCCCAAGCCTATGTCTATGTAATTTCAAATAAACAATATGAGCGTACAGTCAGCATCAAAAATACTTAAGCAGAATAACATGCTCAAAATTATCTAGACACGACGTATTCTCTTGACAATAGAGTCGAGTGCAGATCGTTTTGAGCTCTTCGGTTGCGAACCTACTTCTGCTGCTGGCTGTACGAGTAAAGTTTACTGGTGAATTAATCGTGGTGGAAATAGAGGCCCTGCTCTACATTATCATTTTACAGGACAAAGAATATCGAATAGCAAACTACCGATATTCTATTACGTTCGCCAGCGTAATTAATATTCGCCCCAAACACAGTAACGCGATATAATAACCAGCCTCGAACAATATTACCGAATCTGCATGCTATTTATAATTCACGAGCTATATTTCCGAAAAATCTCATATATTCCCTGTAAAATATTAATTTGCCACGCCCAAATGACCACTGCGGGCATTGACGTACGAGCCATTTCCGCGTGCGATAATTTTCATGCACGTTCGGAACACATCGCGCAGTGTGGGCAGAAATAATTATGTGTGGAATTCAACCTGACACAATAAGGGGTCAAGGATGTGTGAAGGATGTGATGTGGTAAAATGTTATTGGATATTTAACAGGTAATGATAGTTACCGGAACTAGCATTATCTAGGGCACTATTCTACAGTGTAAAACCATATCGCTTTTGACATGTTGCCGTATTGTTTTTACTTGCTGTTCACTTAAAATTTCCATATGTCTTCAGATTCAGATTCAGGTTCAGATTTTATTTCCCAATATAGAGTCACAGTATAAATTGCACAGCATGTCAAATTATAAGTTATTACATTGAAATCGTCAGAAATAGAAATTAGAAATTTATTATAAAATATATTAAAAAATATAAAATTTGGATAATTTCATTTCATTTATATAATAATGCCATCGAGCCTAACATGGTCGTATTATCGATGTAGATAAACTTGGATAAAACATCTGTCACCAGTGTGTCAGCGAGAGTGACAGATGTGCTATCCACGTTAATCCATATCGATAAACACGACCATATTAGCAGGGCATCTTACGTTTGAATATCATCTCCATTAAAGATCATCATAATAACATGCAATAAATAACACTAATAACGAGGTCAGTAAAAAAATAAAGAAAGAAGCATTAAAAACAGTAAAAGTAAACTGTCAACACAAAACCGTACCTTACCTTCTGTACCGTTCCTCGAGGTACTAGGTGACCAGAACCATGCAAGTGATGACTTTAGAACTTGAGGTGGTGTATCGTATAATGTAAATCTTCTACATGGTACTAGATCAGGAATCAGCATAAAACGACCCTTAATCTTGCATAAATTTTTGGCATTATCATCGTTTGGCATAGTCTTTTTTTCTTTCACTTTTCAGGATTATTTAAAATATCATTGCATAGAACCCATTAGGTTAGGTTAGGTTTATTTTAAAACAATACGGTTTCAGAAAAATAGACTATGCCAAATGATGATAATGCCAAAAAAAGTTATGGCAGATGAATGTAAATGGTTATTTCGGTTGCATCTTGAGATGAGCATCACAGTCAAGACTGGCTCAACGTATTCCGCACTTGAAACACAAATGACGTGGAAGCGTTAAACCGTGAAGACTGAACAAGCAAAGCCAACGCACATTTTTATTTGTAAAATCTGAAAGTATAAGGATACCGTATCTACTGGTTTCCTCCTCAATGCGCATGTCTGCACGTGACGTCACAAATTGTCCTCTATTCAGTTGCGAAATTACAGACGCCGTGTCCCGAACTAATTTCACACTGATTCCCGAAATAACGCTGAGAATTACTGAATTATTGAAATTATTGAAACGTTGTCACAATAATTGCGGTTAAATGTACATTACAGCTCATAAAAAGGCGTTCTGATTTGTATATCCTTCTCACTCGCTCTGGTATGCTATTTTAGCACCTTCTTAAAACTGTCGAAATCCCTACTCTGTGGAGAGAGCCTGCCGTTTGGCCAAAATATTTTTGGTCAAATGTATAATTTCCCAAATTTTTCGTTTGCCAAAACAATGTTATATAAATTATTCAGATTTTTTTTTTTACCATCGCGTAAAACCCTTTAGGTTAGGTTAGGTTAGCTTTTATAAAATCCTGAAATAACAAAGCGGTTTGGCAAATTAAATTTTGGGAAACGAAACATTTGACCAAAAACTTTTTGACGAAACGAAGGTAACCCTCTGTTGAGAGATAAATAAAATGTTTATCTTTCTTAGGGTTCCGTACCCAAAGAGTGCCAACGAAACCTTATATCAGTTTGTCTGACAACGGGCTGTATTTCGAGGTTTGGTCCAATTGCCCAGAAGTGAA
Organism: Acleris holmiana; assembly: GCA_949316455.1. Classification (NCBI taxonomy): domain Eukaryota; kingdom Metazoa; phylum Arthropoda; class Insecta; order Lepidoptera; family Tortricidae; genus Acleris; species Acleris holmiana. The sequence continues at coordinate 11,020,771 of OX438785.1, forward strand.
AATACCTCTTACAATTTCTTTACTTTACCTTTTAAGAGTTAACAAACAAAAGCTTTTGTTCTGTTTGCATTTCTCAAGGTTTTTCTGTGAGCAATTATCAAATGGACTCTTTGAGCGCCAATGACGCCTAAGGGAGCGACCACACCGACGCGTAAATTTGGCACCATTAAGCTCTGGTGTAGTCGTTGGTTTGGTCATACGCTTTCGTGCCCACGTCACTGATGACGTAGATGTTGTTGCAAAATGATACGGTTTCCCATATTGTGCACGACTACCTTTCTTTACACAAAGGAGGCGATCGTGTTTTTTTTTATTAAGCTTTTAACTACCTATGTACTTTTTTTTTTGAAATCGACCTATATATCAAAGAAATCTACATGCTAAGAACAATTGATTGACGTGCGCACGTTATGACCCTTGTTTTTTTGTGGACTATGCACCAAGACATGATGTTAGGCTCCTTGCTCTATTCCTTAGCAGAATTATTAACAATTACTTTGATGACAATTAGCAAGTTTAAAAAAAACATTTAGTTTTTACACATCGTTCTTTTTCATGACTCCTGCCCCCTATTTTACTATACTGACAATGACCGATGACAGGTGGACAGGTTTTAGTGTACATGGCGCAGTTAATATGAAACCCAATGATATATCAGCGTGCTTTGCAAAATATACCGAATTGTCACCTGTCACGTGTCATTGTCAATACGGTGAAATGGAGGCTGGAATATATCTTGAAGTGCTTTAGCTATAATGCACTATGGGCCTGTTGTTTGATCAGAAGTTACTAACTAATTGTTAAAAATTGTAACTAATGGTTAAAAAAGAAAAGTGTCAAACTTTTGATTCTTTTTTCGAATTTTTACCATTTGTTCAGTTACCTACTGATCAAACTACTCTACCTATGTGTTCATTCTGGACATCACTTGGTCAATCTCCTTTTGCCAAAGTAAGTAATATTACCGCTATAATAGTGGTAAATATAATTGTAATAATTACAAAAAACAATGAAAATCAAATAAAGTAAAAAACCCTTCGTATTTGTACGACTCCCACTTGGCCTCTTTTTATAAAGTTACTTAACAAATTTTAGTTTGTTTAGGGTCTATTATTATTTCGAGTGGCATAATCTTTGTTTTATCTAATTATTGTATGGTCGAAAATAAATAAAAACTAACCTAACTTAACTTAACTAGTCTGCTGAAGACTGGGAAAATATTTGTCGCCATGTCGAAAGTGAAGAAAATAAAGATCGATGTCAGGAAGGGGAAATGGATCGAATTTCAAACAATCTTACTATCAATACTTGTGACAGCTCAGATGAAGAACATGATAGCGACTAAAAGCAAAAAATAGTGGACTACTACTTATTTCATTTCTTAAGGGTATGTAAATTTATTAAATTAAGTGAAAATTATTCTCCTTTTGTTGCTAAAGGTACAACCACTACAAATGCAATTCCATGTTCTCGATAATTCATCTATACCTACAGGCGATTAGTGTTTATACCTACCTACTAAAGTCATCTAAGACGGCACCAATTGACTTTAGATAGAAAATTAGTTATGACTTGTTGATTTTTATGTTTGTAGTAGTTAACGGCTTCGGAACCCTACACTGAGCATGTTCCGACATGCTCTTGACCGGTTTTTTGCCGTTTAGAATCTCAGCCGGTTAGATTACCAACGGTTCCCTCTAAGTCTAATTCAAATATTAAATGTTGAATTAACTAATTGTAAGTACAAATAACATTAAAATGGCATAAAACTAGTTGAACCTAACCAATAACTCTTCCTTTTGTCTACGCCGAGTATAGTTTTCACTTTTATCATGAAATGTTACCAACAGGAAACTTTAACTGCGATATAATAACTATAGTTTCAAATTACATTAGGCTAATCGGTGCCAAGGGCTACATACGCCTAATACATTTTCTTTCAAAATGTTGGGTTGGGCGTGGAAAGTGTTAACTATTGTTTAGATTTACGAGCTCGTTCCGGTTGGTAAATAGGCAAACTTATATGAAATATGTATTTAATCAGAAAGGTGTATGTCCCCATAACTTTTATAAGAAAAACAACTGTAACCTTAGTTAATGAGATTTGTTTTGCTTTGTCATGTTGTTAGCGCTTAGTATGAATTAAAGAGATTGTGATCTGACCAATAATAATTACAATGGACATTAAATTAATGTGGTTAAGGTTCGATTTATTTGATAATTTGTTCCCACAGCACCTATTATGTTACGGTCAGCAAAACAATGGAATATTTAAATGAGCACTTTGTTTTATTTCAGCCTCGCAAATTTAATATCTGAACAAATTCAAACGCTGAATTTAAAATTATTTATTGAAGTCAATGAGTACAATCACATAAACATTTCTCTTTTCACCCTATTCATTGGATCACATTCAATTGAAAACAAATAAATAAATAATACGTCACTTGTTTCACCGACACTCATTTCATAGAACGCATCACTTCGCAGAATTTTCATTTCATAGAAAACTGATTTCTGCTGAAACTTTACTGTTTTCAGATTTATAATTTAGGTTATCACCAATGATCGGTGAAAACGGTGCAAAACTTTAACAAAACTTACATTGTAGCCATGAAAATATTAATATCCTTATATCAAATCCGACACAAATGAAAATTGAATAGATACTAATATGCCAAAATATATTTTTTTATTTTTCAATAATATTCTTAGTTTTGTTAAAGTTTTGCACCGTTTTCCCCGATCACTGGTTATCACAAAATGTTAACTCCTGCGAAGAAAAGCCTGTGGATGAAATAAAACCGGGCAAGACCATGCTCAGTATAGGGTTCCGAAGCCGTTAAGTACTACAAACATAAAAATCAACAAGTAATAACTAATTTTCTATCTAAAGTCAATTGATGCCGTTTTAGATGATTTTAGTAAGTATAAACACTTCAATCGCCTGTATCTCAAGAACCAATGACGTCTACATAGTCGTGATAGTTTTCCTTTGAAATTTGTTATATGTTCTTTTATTTTAGTTTTTTTCACATTTTTAGTATTTGTAGTTTTGGCTATAGGGTGGTGGGGGCACTTGAGTCTAACACAAATTAGCACTTTAAAGCTTAATATTTTATAAACGGTTTGCATACTCGAAAATATGTTACCACAACCCCGTAATATTTTTGAAAGACATCCAACGACACCCCACGCGATGGGGTAGACGCCAAAAAAAAAGTACACACATGTTACGTGTAGGGGAGGTCCCTTAATTTTTTTTTTTTACTATTTATTGTACCACTTTGTTGGCGTGACTAATATGCATATTCATGCCAAATTACAGCTTTCTAGTACTAAGAGTCTCTGCGCTAGGCTGCGGACGAACGGACGGACGGACGAACGGACACGGCGAAACTATAAGGGTTCTTAGTTTCACTACGGAACCCTAAAAATGCAATGTGTAACGTTCTATGAACTGAGTGTTGACAAAAAGGTCCAACTCGTTAAACCTTGTACAGAAATATCATCAGAGCCGTCCTCTTGCAGTATGGGAGTGAGACGTAGAAGATGACAAAGCGCAACATCCAAGTGGCTCAACAAAATAGACAACAATATAATTACGACGTAGATATAGAAACAAGATGAGCTAAAACAAATTAGAAGGCTAATTCTCTTGTGTCCCTGAGCCTATAGCCAAGATGCGTTTGTTTGGTAACTAGCGTTTCTATTCATTTTGTATTTAAACCAATCGCGTCACTAGTAGATTACGTGACTTTTCGTATGACGTGATCTACCAGTGATACCAGTTCTCTGATCTCAATTATTTCATCTTATATATAAAGTAAGGATCGATCTATGATTTACGTGCATTTTAAATATTAAATATTAAAACTAGCAGCCCAACGCGCATGCAGACGGCTGTGTCATACGTATGGACAGTCGTGCCTGTCCACCATCATTAATTTTGCAAGATGGAATTCAGTGGCGCCAATTCAAAAACATAAGGATTGTGCGACAAACAAATAAAACACGCCCGCCCATACAAAGTTACTCTCCCAAATTAAATCCCAAATCTTTTCCTACGTATATTTTCACTCAGTTTTCTCATCACGTAGCAACCCTAATGTACTGCATAAGGGAAAAACTGGTGAAAGGATCCCTGTGACGTCATTAGCGGATTCCAATACAGCTATATCACAAAGGTCGTAAGTCTGCGAAGGCTCTATTATGCTTACTACTTGTTAAAGCTGGAGGGATACCCACTCCAATTAATACCGACTGGTATCGAGTGCTGAGAGTCGAGTGGTTTTCTTTATGGTTTCTATGTTGTTACACTGGTTTTTGCTGATAATTAGTCGATATTGCGTTGTGTTTATTTCTTTTACGTACTGTCGTATTAATTTGGATTGTTTTGTCTCCACTTGAGTTCACAGGAATCCTTATATAACTCTTTTTAACCGAATAAGTGGAGGCGCAAGAAGAAGATAGTAAGTTTAACAATCGGTATTGCATGTAAGTGATCAAAATCCTAGCTCCAGAATGTTTGCATCAATATTAATCAAATCAAACCCATCACCATCTTTGATAAAATAAATAAATATCAGGAGTCAATCTCACACAAATTGACCTAGTCCCTAAGGTCTATTATTCTACTATTGGTACTAGACAACGCTACACATACTAACATAGAGAAATACATACTTAAATACATAGACAACTTTCAAGGCTCAGGAACAAATATTCGCGCTCATCACACAAATATCTGCCCTTACCAGGATTTGAACACGGGACCGCTGGCTACGGAGGCAGGGTCACTCCCAACTAGGCTAACAGTGTTACAGTGTTACAGTCAGCCTACTTGGATTGATGCGTGTACCAAACAACGATAGTAAATAATAAAAATCACGGGACAATGTCACACAAATTGACCTAGTCCCAAACTAGGCTTGTACTATGGGTACTAGACAACGATGATTTACATATCGCAATATGAATATGACAATCGAACCTGAGATCGTCTCCAAGATGCTGTTTGAGCTGTCTCGCACCCCCAGGGATACGCAGCGTTTTCGCAGAGTGGCGTAGAAGCAGTCTAATTGCACCCGAGAACATACATGACGCGCTACAAGCCGACGCAGCCTCATCAGAACCCTCAACTCGTTGTTGAACTGCACACGCATTATACAGTACATACAGCCTTGGCCAAAGGTGATGAGCTCCCGTGCGTTTTTCATATAAAAGTCACTTTAAAAGATGCAGTTATATCTTTTACTAACGACCCGCCAGCGGCTTCACCCCGCTGCAAATTTCTGGATTCCCGGTGGATAATACATTGATTTTATTTAAAAATTACCTTCTTCTGACAATAACAAATACAACAAAAAAAGAATTAGCGATATCAGTCCAGTCGTTTACGCGTGATGCCGTGAGCAACGGAAATAGGGATTTATTTTTATACTAGCGACCCGCCTTCGCTTCGCTCCGGATTAAAGTATTATACATGTAAACGTTCCTCTTCAATCACTCTATCTATTAAAAAAAAGCGGCCAAGTGCGAGTCGGACTCGCCCATGAAGGGTTCCGTAGCAGCAAGTAACATAATATAAAAGTTCGTTGTAGCTTTGATCAATGTTTTTATGACGTATTAAAAAAAAACTACTTACTAGATCTCGTTCAAACCAATTTTCGGTGGAAGTTTGCATGGTAATGTACATCATATATTATTTTTACATTTATCATTCCCTTATTTTAGAAGTTACGGGGGGGGGGACACACATTTTTCCACTTTGGAAGCGTCTCTCGCGCAAACTATTCAGTTTAGAAAAAAATTATAATAGAAACCTCAATATCATTTTTGAATACCTATCCATAGATACCCCACACGTACGAGTTTGATGAAAAAAAAATTTTTGAGTTTCAGTTCTAAGTATGGGGAACCCCAAAAATTTATTGTTTTTTTTCTATTTTTGTATGAAAATCTTAATGCGGTTCACCGAATACATCTACTTACCAAGTTTCCACAGTATAGCTCTTATAGTTACGGAATAAAGTGGCTGTGACATACGGACGGACAGACGGACAGACATGACGAATCTATAAGGGTTCCGTTTTTTGCCATTTGGCTACGGAACCCCAAAAACGCATCAAAATCCGTTGCGTAGTTCTAAAGATTTAAGCATACTTAGGGATATAGGGACAGAAAAAGCGACTTTGTTTTATACTATGTAGTGATACAGGTGTCCTGGAGAGTGTCCAATCAAACAGGGTTGGATAGCTCAGCTCAGGAGTGTCAAAAATATGTTGGATCGTGTTCAGTAAAAGTCGCACCAAAAACGAAAGACCGTTTAATTTTTTCGTTTTCGATGCCACGACCACAGCAATTATAATTTTTCAATTGAGTTTTCTGTGAAAGAAAACTGATTTAATTTGATTTAAGAACCTTTTAATAAAATGAATAAATCAGTAGCAGTTTAATGTGTTATTCAATTCAAATTTTATGTTTAGGAATGTGAGTTTTTCTTTCGGCAAGTTAAACATTGCACGGTGTAAAATATATGAAAACCTGCAGCGTGCTGCGTATTCAAAATTACATACATACATAAAATCACGCCTCTTTCCCAGAGGGGTAGGCAGAGACCAATTATTTCCACCTGCTACGATCCTGGCAAATCTCTTTCGCTTCTATAACATTCATACAAATTTTGCAAAAGTATCCTGTTTAATGAAGATTAAAAAAATATCACAATTGAGTTTATTGATTGTACCATCGAATTTAAAAAAATACTCTTTCTTCCAATGACAGAGTAGTTCTTAAGAACCCAGTCCTCGAATTTGGAAAAGGGATAGCTGCATGTAAAGATAAAGGTTTTTAAATAATTTAGTTCTCGGAAGATTTTAACCCTTTTCTTGGCGATGTATGTTATAAGATACATACCAAATCATTAATTTAAAAGTCAGACAATTTTAATATTTTATTATTAACATTTTTTTAGGCTCTTTAAAATTCTGAAGAGGTTTGAATTCACGACCATTTTTTATTTTGTCAAGAAAAGGGTTAAATTACATGACTTTTGTACTTTCTCTGTGCACAGCCAGGATTGGTTTGGCCTTACAATGCATCCAGTGTCACATAGATTGATCACAACCGTCTAAACCTTAGTTGTTAAAGTCTATAAGTTCAATTCTGCTGAAACATTTCCTACTCATACTTATAATGTTTAAACCCTTAACACAATAACTACATACATATTATGCTTTTTGTGCATATTAAAACATCATTGCATTGTAGGGTTAAAATCTTTTGGTGCTTTGGCGGTACGTTTGCGAAGTTTGAAGGGGTATTCACCATTATTAAAAATTATATAATAGGTGGCGATGGGCTTGCAACCTGTCACTAATACACTGGTAAACATCTTAGCCTACTTCTGCAAAATGTGGTTACAGAATTATTATTTTTTGGTATATCTGTAGCTCTGCCTACCCCACTCCGGGAATTAAAGCGTGATGTTATGTATGTATGTATATAATAGGTAGCCCGTGTGGTTGCCGGGTTAGAATAGTGCCACTCCATGTCTTCCCGTGAATGTCGTAAGAGGCGACTAAGGGAGTAATGGCTTGTAGTACTGTTAGGCGATGGGCTTGCAACCTGTCACTAATACACTAGTAAACTTCTTGGCCCGATTGTGCAAAATGTGGTTACAGAATTACCAACAAGTCTTTTTAGAGTTGTTGGTATTTCTGTAGCTCTGCCTACCCCACTTTGGGAATGACGGCGTGATGTTATGTATGCATGTATATAATAGGTTTTTGATATTACATCTGCGAAATCGCGGCAAACCTTTTAGTTAAGTATAAATGTTGCATATAATAAAACAAAGGAAGCCTAACCTAATTTCTATCATTGTGTATGTAGTTAAGTAAAGTCGTAGAATTGCTGGTTTGTTCTAAACAAGACCCGTCGCCTCCAGCTGTAAATCAATGATTGTCACATTACGCGGCACGTCCGTGAGAATACGTAAGCGTAGAAGCGACAATATTTGCCAAAATATGAAAGACTCCCTTAAAGGGATACCTTCGCCATTGTACATGTTAAGTTTATGTACGAACTGACTTGTAATTGTTTTTGTGCTATAAAGAGTTTACATATCCTCCACACCAACTGACTTGTCTTATTTAGTAGACACTTTTATAGCCTCAAAATGCTCCCTTATCTCCTAAAATTACATATTTTTCATAAAAAATCCATCCGTGATGTACATTTAGGTAAATAGTGTGCAAAATTTGGTCTCTAGTTCCTTTTTTCACCAGAAAACGGCCGTTTAAGCTAGTAAATAAGACAAGTCAGTTGATATGGACTTTACATACACAAGACACTTTTACGTGTACTGCAGTTGCTTTTAAAAATTACCCTTTTATTCATTTTTTAATTTATCAAGGCTGTATATCAGTACAAGTATGTATGCGTTTTCTTATTTGATTTGTAATTATTTTAACCGCCAAAATTATATAAGTATTTTACACGTATTATATTGTATGTTTGTACCTACAGCGTGCCGTGAGTCACGGAGTAGGTGTCGAACACCTCAACATTTTGCTGAGTTAGTGTCCGTTTCACTGCCGTGAGGACACACATTTCAGATTGCCTTAATTTCCTTTAATCTTGTAAGAGTTTTTTTATATGTATATGTGTCTTATGGTCAGTGAATAAATGTATTTCTTCTTCTTCTTCTATAGTGGTCCCGTAGCCTCTAAAAGCTTTTGGTGGAACACCCCGCGGGTTTTAGTCCGTGCAAGCCGGACATAGCCCGCCCTCGCCCCCGTCGGGGTGGGTTTGCAAAGGCCTCCGGGACTAAAAAAACCGGCTAAGTGCGAGACGGACTCACGCACGGAGGGTCCCGTACTTGTTATATTTAAAGTGAAATATAAATATTAGTGTATACTAGTAAATTTCTTGGCTCGATTGTGCAAAATGTGGTTACGGAATTATAAACAAGTCTTTTTAGAGTGGTTGGTATTTCTGTAGCTCTGTGTACCCCAATCTGGGAATGGAGGCGTGATGTTATGTATGAAATTTAATATAACTAAATCGTTTACCTATTGCCGTTATCAATATCGAGTAAAAAAGGGCCCCCTTTATATATTTATTTTATTCTGTTTTTTAGTATTTGCTGTTATAGCGGAAACAGAAATACAACATCTGTGTATATTTTTTTATCTAACTATCACTGTTCATTATATACAACCTGAGGACCGACGGACAGACAGACGGGCGGACAGCGGAGTCTTAGAAATAGGGTCCCGCTTTTACCCTTTAGGTACGGAACCCTAAATGGTCAGTGTACGACAGCCGTCAACTTCAGTGAAATTTTATTACCAGTCGACACTCCATTAACAGCAAAGAAGTGTCACCTCTGTACTCGCCTGTTCTGACGTCACGTCCCTGTCACGCGCGGGAATCGAATCAGCGACCCGCTCCGTGATAAATCTAATTTGCGAGGAATCTGGAAGTTTGGATGTTGTTTCATGAGGGATTGAAAGATTTTATTTGTTTTCTAGTGAGCTGGAAAGATGGGAATTTCCAGATTTTATGAAAGGAAAGTGTAGCCCTAGAGAAAAAGGGAACAAGTTGTATACGAATGCTTTGACCATATAGCATCCTCAAACTTAACTTTTTTTCCTTTATGGCATCGAGAAGGCAAACGAGCACACAGGCCACCTGATGGTAAGTGGAAACTGTGACCCATATACATTCACATTCACAAGACTGCAACCTTAAGACTACAAATGCGTTGCCAACCCTGAGGACTAAGATGGAATGCCTGTATGCTAGTTATTTCACCGGCTGTCTTATCTTCAAACTGGAACACAACAATGCGAACACTGCTGTTTGGCGGTAGGTTAATAGATAAGATGGTGGTAGCGATCCGGACGGGCCCTGCACAACGTCCTACCACCCGCAAAACTGACGACAGGAGCCATAAAAAGATTAGGATCGCTATGTCTTTCGCACTTGTATAGTCTTACGGAGTGTGACTCACATAACCATACTTTCTCTCGCTTATACTACCGTCCTACATTCACCAGGTTTTACTGCCCCAGCCAGTTTGGTTTGAGGATACTATAGTATTGTAATAGCGTGACAGACAGAGCCGTATCCCTTCATTTTTCATAAATGTAGCCCTAGAGAAAAAGTCTTGTATACGCCGCATATAGGTTTACCCTTGTTTCACCGATACTCATTTCATAAAACGTATCACTTCACAGAATTTTCATTTTATAGACAAGCTTTTCTAGGCGCAGGAGTTTATATTTTGTGAATGTCACAAGCCTAGTCCAACTTAACATATTTAATTACGTAATTGGTATGAAAAAGGCCAAGAATTATATTATAAGGGCACATAGGCTTAAGAGGGGGTCAGTTAATTTGTTAAAAACAAAAGTTGTCGTTCCAGATAGAAAGCTTGTGTCCATATAAGTTATGTTTTTATATGATAGGTCTAAAGCAGTCCTGACGCCGTTTATGCGGGAATGGGCTTAGCCAGAAAATTAGGTCTTAAAAACGTTAACTTCCGGCGTGTCCACAGGAAAGACGCTAACCTAAATCTGTGTATGACCCAATATCACGTTCTAAAGTTATTTTGTACCTACCTACGTTACACGCTGTTAGGTTACTTTTATAAGTCGCCGTTTTCATACAAAATAAAATTATTTCTGTATTTAAATGTGTGTCATGCAATATTTCGTGATGCTTAGGCTTGTAATTGTATTTTTATGCAATTAGGTCAAAAATCATATCGTGTACTTTGCAAAAAAACGTTTAACAAACATTTCATTATGTCAAATCGCATTTTTCCGCAAAGTACAGTTCATACGGCTTCGGAAAAAAAATTTGTGAAATGAGGTATTGTTGAGTATCGTTTTTTTTATCAAATGATGGTAACCGAACGATGGTAAAATTGAAATAAAACTTGAAAAATTTAGTTTCGAAAGAAAGGGGCTTTGACAAGTGTTGTTATATCACATGATGGTAAACCGTTAAACAATGTTAAAGTTTTAGATTACTCAGAAAGAACTTGAAATGCACAACGAAATAACACATTATACAAACTTAAAAACGGACAAAATAAATAAGATAGCATTACAATAATCAAGATAAACAAAATCTGTTGCGTTGCCATTACCACTTTTGCTTCTTAGTACGTGTTAACTTTGATATAAGAAAATACCAACACTGAATATCATCACGTATTGACAGTATATTAACCCCCGTTTCAAACATTGCGGGCAAACTCTACCCAATTCCAGTCTATTTAGGTCGTGTTTATCCATATAAACGTGGATAAACCATCTGTCACTTTCTGATCAGTATATAAGTGCGAAAGTGACGGATGCTTTATCCACCGCGATAAAGGCGACTATAATACGGCTGGGGTGTAATATGTTCCGTATCACGTTCTAAAGTTATTCTGAACGTTACACGGTATAATATCAAAACTGGACCCTTACCATGGGTCCACAGTGCACAGTGACAGGTACTCGCTAGAGAGTCGAATGCTCTGACCATATAGTATCCTCAAACTAAACTGAAGACTGGAGCCATAAAAAGATTAGGATCGCTATCTCTTTCTCACTTGCAGAGTCCTACGGAGCGTGACTCACATTACCATACTCTCTCTCTCTCATACTACCGTCCTACGTCCACCAGGTTTTACTGTCCCAGTCGTCAATTTGGTTTGACGATACTATAGTATTGTAATAGAGCGAGAGGGACAGAGCCGCTTCCTTTTTCATAATTTCATTTGCACTAATTTCATTTGCCATAATTGTCACTGGCTATAATCTTTGTTTTCCCTAATATCACATACCATAATTTAATTTACGATGCAGACATATTTTCTGAAATCGTAATCCTTTCAAGGGGTTATTCTGATCTAGCTGTGCAGTTCATTTTACGGTGAGCGTAAAGGACAGAGCTATGGCAGTTATATAACTCTGTCCGTTTCTCTGAGCGTAAACAAAACTGCATAGTTATGTCATAATAACCCCCCAGGTAATTTTTACATGCCATCGTATAGAGCCCAATAGGTTAGGTTAGGTTTGTTTTATTACAATACTGAATAGTTGACGGTTTCAGAAAAAACTATTTATGACAAATGAATATACACCCGCCCGCCCGCTTTTCGCCCGTGTGGTTGCCGGGTTAGAATAGTGCCACTCCATGTCTTCCCGTGGATGTCGTAAGAGGCGACTCAGGGAATAAGGGCTTGTAGTATTGTTAGGCGATGGGCTTGCAACCTGTCACTAATACACTAGTAAACTTCTTGGCCTGATTGTGCAAAATGTGTGGTTACAGAATTATCAACAAGTCTGTTTAAAGTTGTTGGTATTTCTGTAGCTCTGCCTACCCCACTCTGGGAATGAAGGCGTGACGTTATGTATGTATGTATGTATGAATATTATGGCACATGATCGTTATGACATATAAATTTATGTCATATGAAATTCGGAAAAACGAAGTGATTGCATATGAAATTCGGTCAAGTGATAGAGAATCGGACAGAGCATGTGACTGCTAGCGAATACGGTCACTGTCAACGCATGGTAAGGGTACTGATCCAGGCTCGCGCTTCCCCTGAGAAATTACACTGCGAGCCACTGACGAATACACTGGCGTGCAATCCGCGTGCAGTGCGGCCTGACTTTAAATTGAATCAAATTTTTCTTTCCGGACTAAAACTAAACTAATGACGAACTTTGTGTTAGCTTCTATTGGCGGTAAATCACGTGGTTTGGTTTGTTTTTATTTAGTTAAATACCATAGCAAAATGGAGTATAATAAAATTAATCATCGACAATCGATTGCCTTCTAATCGCATCCAAACATCGTGTAGATCCTATCGTCAGGTAGTTCGCTCGCCTCTATCCTCTAGCCTCGTTCTTGAACCAATATGAACTGGATAGTTGAAGTTGGCCTGTCAGGGAAAAATTAAAAGAGGTATTTACACAATCAAGATATACAAACACATTCCTTTGTTATTATGAACCTATGTGCAATACCGGACCAAGTTTAAACAGCACTCTACAATTTAAATGTCGCTAATAAGGTAACTTACATACAGCGTGTAAATTTCATACGGGCATATATTTTATCCTGACGTAGTTAACGATCATACAAATCATGTGAGAAAGATATTTTGTTGGTAACTTTTATTATTGAGGAGCAGTAATTTTTTTAAAGTTTGTCTTAGGAGCAATGTACGAAGTGTGCGAGCGTCCATCGGTCGTCAATGTATCGCCTGTATCCAAGTGCAAGGACGAAATGTGTGGAAACTAAATACCAATCTCAGGCGAGTGCACCGCCTGCACCGAAATTTTTGACTTTCATGGGCGAAGTAAACAAATGGCGAACCATAACAATTCGTGAGCATAACATGACTATTATGTAGATGCTTTAATTTAATTGCGCAATGTCATCATACATTGCTTGCTGAATTAATTAGTAAGAAAAAAAGAAATACAACTAATGTTGCTGTTACACACGTTTTTATGTTAATTAGGGTGTATATTAACTATAGTTAAAATATATGCCCGTATGAAATTTACACGCTGTATATGTAGTACCTTGCACAATTAAACATCAAACAATACGGTAAAATTAAGATAGGTATACCTACCTATCTTAATTTTACCGTATTGTTTGAATTTTTTTATTACCATAAAAAAAAAAAATTGATACCTCTCAACTTATTCCTGTAGACCTGCAACGAGTTACCGAAGATGTCAATATCATTTGCACTTGTTGGCAACACGTTGTAGGTTGATGAACCGATTCAGTGGAGAGAATTTGCCAAGATTGGTTCTATAAGCTACTGAAAATATATTTGCGATGGGATTCCTGGGTATATCACGTGGCACTCTGATACTAATTTTATTAATGTATAATGCCAAAGGTCTGTTATTTATCTACGCTTTTGAAAACATATTTAAGCACGTGCATTTTCAACTTACCCGTTTCGCTCGACGAGTGAGTGAGCTTGTATGGCTTTGCTGACTCGATCGACCGTTCCACAAAAAGCCGTTTTAAGGGCTGTGTGGATTAAGAGGACTGTGAAGCAAAATACTTCCATACAAAATGCGATAACGTTATTCTCCCCTTAAACGATGTCCGATTTTTATATTTTTTTAATATGGTGTAGATATTATGAAAAACTAGGGCTGCACGTTTTCCTTTCCATGATATTTAATGGAGAGCAACAAATTTTAAAAAAAAAACATAAACGAAAACGTATTAACCTAGTTTTTCATGAGACATGGTCTGCCCTGTGTGGTTGCCGGGTTAGAATAGTGCCAATCCAAGTCTTCTCGTGGTTGTCGTAAGAGGCGACTAAGGGAATAAATGCTTGTAGTATTGTTAGGCGATGGGCTTGCAACCTGTCACTAATGCACTAGTAAACTTCTTGGTCTGATTTTGCAACATCTGGCTACAGAATTATAAGCAAGTCTTTTTAGAATTGTTGGTATTTCTGTAGCTCTGCTTACCCCTTGGGAATAAAGGCGTGACGTTATGTATGTATGTATGTAAATGATGGTCTATTTATTACGGAACGGATCGTGCATCGCAGTATACTTTTGGCTACCAATGCATGTCGTGAAAGACGCCTGTTATCCAGCTGCTGTGGTAATAGAGACTTTAAACAATTACATGATTTAAAATTGTTTAAAGATTTCAAAATTCGTTCCGATCACAGCGATGCAAAATCATCCTTTATTCTATTGATGGGTCATACACAGATTTAGGTTATCGTCTTTCCTGTAGACACACCAAAAGTTAAAGATTCTAAGGCCTAATTTTCTGGCTAACCCTATACCCGGCGTCAGGACTGCATTAGACCTATCATATAAAACGTAACTTGTATGAACAGAAGCTTTTAACTATTGACCACAGAAAAGACAATTTTTGTTTTAAGAGTGTGTTTGACCTTATTGTGTATTTACAATTTATTTCAGCCTCATTATGTGGAGTTAGGATGATAGACAGAGTAACAAATAGCGAAATTCGACAACGATGTGGATTGGAAGAAGATGTAGTGATAAAGATGTAAAAGGGCATGCTAAGGTGGTTTGGTGAAAGAAGAAATACGAAAGGATGGATGAAAGAAGAGTTACGAAAGAGGCATGGCGAGTGAGAGTCGGTAGAGGCCGTGAGACTAAACAAGACTCACGAACAGTGATCAGATTCGTGATGTACTAAATAAGGCTTAAATTAAAAGCACAAGAAATCGACATACGTGCGTAGAGGATGATAAATTTGGTTTGGTTTTTAGTTTGCCCGTGTGGTTGCCGGGTTAGAATAGTGCCACTCCATGTCTTCCCGTGGATGTCGTGAGAGGCGACTAAGGGAATAAAGGCTTGTAGTACTGTTAGGCGATGGGCTTGCAACCTGTGACTAATACACTGGTAAACATCTTAGCCTGACTATGCAAAATGTGGTTACAGAATTATCAACAAGTTTAGAGTTGTTGGTATTCTGTTGCTCTGCCTACTCCACTCCTGGGAATAAAGGCGTGACGTTATGTATGTATATACATATGTAGGTTGATGAATGCAGAGGAAATGAAAGTTGTAGGTGCATGGGGTATCCCATTTAGAGAAAGGCGTGAAGATACCTATGTGTATGTCACCTCAGCTTCACTCAACATTGCACATTCCAAATGCATCGAGTATATCCAATTGCGTGTCAAATATGAACACGCCACGCTTGAGAAAATGTAGTTGTGTGTTTGACGTGACGCCCGGAGTGTGACGTTGATTCAAATTGCCGACGCGACCCAGTTCCGGCGCTCGCGCGGCGCTAACGCCACGATTGTGTACATTGCAGGTATTAAAAAAATCTTTTTTAATACCTGCAATGTACCCGTGACTTTACCTACGTAGAAAATTAAAAAATAGTATATTTTACTCTGTGTTAATGTAGAATTCTTATGGTGAAAGATTTTTTTAGATCGGTACGATATTTCATGAGTTATTCGTTTCAAAAAAAACAAAAATACAAAAATCTTTCCTCTTTTATAACATTGTATTTTTATTAAAAATGTGTAATTATCAAACATCGTAACAATAACACCCGCACTAACTATGTACAGGCTGTTTCGAGAAAACAGTTGACTATAAAGAGATGTATTGACTTTTTAACCTAATCGCGTTGTAGTAAGGTCTATAATTGGATAAATCTATGTGTACTTGACTGTATCATTTATTCATTATTAACACGACACATGAAAGACTTTTAACTAAACAGCGCAAATTAAAGTGTTTTTAAATAAAGTAAACGTTAAGAGATAAAGAAAAAAAAGTTTTTGCAGTAAATACCTAGGACGCTCGGGCATTTTAGATGTCAAAAATACTAATACCATCGCTTCCCAAGAGGAGACCACTACTGCTGTGAAGAAGCGCCAACAGTCAGTCATGAATATTTTGTCCGTCAGTCGATAGATGGTACGTATTTTATACAGTAAACATTTAAATAAAAAAATGCTAACATGACAAAATGCAATAGTCGTTTAACCATATTAACTGTCTAACGCTGTTAAAACTTTATACATACCATTCATGTCCATCTGCACGCAATGTACTGCATCCACGACTTCCAATCCCAATCAGTCCGCTGTCTGATTACCGCCTCTGATTTTGAAACTGAAATACCGAACCTGAAACAGCGTAAGTGCACACGCTTCAAAGGCCCATGGGACTTTTTGGAATTGAGGTTCACCTGAATTATTACCGAACAAGCCTGCTGTTGAATTCGTTATAGGAAAATGATTTGAATTGTTTATTAAGAGAATTTAAATGGACTGATCGATGATTAATGATTTTTTTAATAGAATCGTTTGTGTTGTTTTTAGAATCTACAGGATTTTGAATTTTAGAATTTAAATTCTTAGATGGAATTATGGCCTTTTTAAGTATTCTAATGCCCATAATAGTTATTGATACGTATATGCTTTGTAATATTCATAATTAATATTTATATTCTTTATTAGTATTGTACATTCGTCATCAAAGTAAATAATTAAAATAAAATCAGAGTGTTGCTTGGGTCATACACAGATTTAGGTTAGCGACTTTCTTGTGGAGACGACGGAAGTTTACGATTTTAAGGCCTAATTTTCTGGCTAAGCCCATTCCCGCATAAACGGCGTCAGGACTGCTTTAGACCTATCATATAAAAACAAAATTTATATACACACAAGCTTTTTATTAATGACCACAGGAAAGACAACTTTTGTTTTTAAGAGGGTGTATGACCTGCTTACATGGTAATTTAATAATAATACATTATAGTGCATAATAAGATATGAGTTCATATTTACAGTTACACTGTAAATTGTGAGTAGGTGCTCATGTAATTTGATTGATTTATTTGTTGATTATTCCTTTTTTTGTTTTGTTATTTTATAAGTGACATTGGTTTTTTTTTATACATACATACTATCTCGCTTTTATTCCCAGAGTGGGGTAGGCAGAGCTACAAAAATACCAACAACTACAAAAAGAGTTGTTGGTAATTCTGTAATCACATTTTGCACAAACAGGCTAAGTTGGTGGTTTTTTTTTATTTTGAGCTGAATTTGCATGTCATAATCTAAAAAAAAAAATTGAAATATTTATACGCCTATGGTAAAACAAGGAATTAACCGTTTTAGAATTATGTTAAACATTTTTGTACCCTTGTTTATGCAAATAAAAACATTTGAATTTGATTACTACTGTGTTGTACAACTTGTACATTACATCGTTATAACAGTGTTTTCAATTCACAAAGTTGCACCGTGCTATTTATGTTAAATTTAAAATTTAAATTTACGTTTCTGGTTCGCATTATTAAACGTGAAATTAAGTAGAAGGGCGTGACTTCGTGGATTATTATTTTTACAAGCTTTTTATTAGCTTGGAATGTACATACATTATGTGTGTATGTTCGTGTCAAATCTTGCAAGAAAGATTTAAACCGCTTTCTGAGGAATGATAGAGCTGAAATTAGGTATACCTATGTATCGTCGATGACACTACAACAATATGGCACCATTGAACTGGCCTGATGATGGTCGGAAAGGGGTGACAGCTCCGCTGTACTTAACTTAGACCGAGTTTGGACTCATTAGGTTGGGTTTGTTCAGCAGTAAATGACTTTTTTTTATGTTAAGGAGAAGGCACACGAGCACTCAGGCCACCTGATGGTAAGTGGAATCTGAGACCCATAGACTATAATCCTAAGACCTCAAATGCGTTGCCAACCCTGAGGACTAAGATGGAATGCCTCTATGCTAGTAATTTCACCGGTGGTCTTATCCCCACACCGGAACACAACAATGCGAACACTTTTGCTTGGCGGGTGGTTAATGGATAAGATAGTGGTAGCGATCTGGACGGACCCTGCACAGGGTCCTACCACCACTAAACTTTTGACTTTGCAAAGAAACGTACAGTTGGCAATAAAACTGACTTTTTGACAGAAACTTATTTTGTACAAGTTCCTTTTTATCTTGCCTTCTCAGTTGTTTTATCAATGGCCAGCTAAAGCGAACTAAAAGGAATACCTATGACGACACGTTGGCTAAGTTGGGAGTGAGTCCTGGGTTGAAATCCCGGTAAGAGCGGATATTTGTGTGATGAGCGCGAATATTTGTTCCTGAGCCTTGGATGTTTTCTATTTATTTAAGTATATATTTCTTTATCTTCTTCTTCTCAGTCGCTTACTCTTGGCAGAGTAGTAGTGGTCACGCGCTGGTAGCGCTTCACCACCGTGCACCATTCATCCCTTGCTGAGGCCTGTCTTGCGCATTCGTTGAAGGATTTGTCAGTCAACGACTTAATTTGGTCCATCCATCGCAAAGGTGAACGTCCACGTGATCTGCTAACATTCACCCGGCCCTGCACAACCAGTCGCTCCATGGAGTCATGGAGTGGATATTTCTTTATATAAGTATATTAATCGTTGTCTAGTACCCATAGTACAAGCCTAGCGTTTAGTTTGGGACTAGGACAATTTGTGTGAGATTGTCCCCCGATATTTATCATTTATTTATTTAATATGAATCCGAACTTATCCGATATAACACGATGATCAATGTTTGATTACTTTGTGTGCTCTTATTGATTTTCAAATTATATTACGAATCGCGTTAGCTCTAAACGACAATCCAATTTCCTGGAACGGAGGCACCACTAGAAACCCACTCCTGTTTACAGAATAAATTACTTCTATTGAATTGAGACCGGTTGAGACCGGGCTGTATTTACAGTTCATTTTGAACTAAAATAAATATTTTTAAGTTGGTCAGAATTAAACTGAAATTAAGGAGTATTTTATCGAAACTCCTTTCAAGGAAAATTATCATCGTTAGTGATCGGCAAGGACGGAGCAAAACTTTAACAAAACTTACATTACAGTACATCGACGACACGTTGGCCTAGTTGGTATTGAAACTGCCTACAAAGCCATCGGTCATGGGTTTTAATCCCGGTAAGGACAGATATTTGTTCCTGAGTCTTGGATGTTTTCTATGTATTTAAGTATAATATTTCTCTGTATGTTTATCGTTGTCTAGTACCCATAGTGCAAGCCTAGAGCTTAGTTTGGGACCATGTCAATTTGTGTGACATTGTCCTCTGATATTTTGTTATTATTTATTTAATGTTGCTAATTCTCTCCGAAAGGTTGAGTCAAAATTTAAGCTTTCCTCACAACTATTAAGCTCTGGCAATACTTTATCTGACAATCTAGTCCGTCGAATTCTGGTTTAGTGTTCCCGAGAAAAAGGCCAAGCAAAGTCTACAAGCAAAGTCACGATCCAATTTTCAATATTGTGGGCGTGCCTCCGTCGCGTGATATTCAATTTCCTTGAGTTGCTTGTGCCCTGGTATATTACTCGTATTTTCAGCGTTACTTTGGGAGATTGGAAACCCTCAGAGCGTGGTTTATGTTTATTTTTTATTTAAAAAGGCGTTTTTTATATTTTTAAAGCAGTTATTGAGACAAGGCAGCAAAGTTAGTTGGTAATGAGATTAGACAGATATGTAGCTCTAGATGCTGCTATTGATTCTATCAGAGCAGCTTAGCCATAAATTTTGCCTTAAGACGTTAAGTAAAAAGTCAGGTCAGTTAGGGCAAGTGTATCTACGGGGTAGAACGGGTCAAGTGCAACAAACCATCTTTATTTGTTATAAAAAGTAATACGAAATAGATAGGCCTGTTTTGTACAGGGTAAAACCATATTATTGCCTTTGACCTGTGATCGTCTAGTTTTTAACATGGCCGTAATTACTGAGCTACTAAAACGTTGACCCAATAGAATACAGGCACAGTTTTATCAATACGCGCCACAACCTATCCTTCAATTTATTCTGTTTACAGTGGTTCTGAAATAACTTATAAATTTTGTTATGTAACCTGCATAACTTACCCCGTAGACGCACTTACCCCGTAGACGTTACTCCGTAGACACACTAATTCCGTAGACGCACTTTTTCCTTAGACACACTTACCTCGTAGGTGCACTTACCCCGTAGACGTACTTTCCCCGTAGACACACTTACCCTGTAGACACACTTACCCCGTAGACGCACTTACCCCGTAGATGCACTTACCCCGTAGACACACTTACCCCGTAGACGCACTTTCCCCGTAGACGCACTTACCTCGCAGTCGAATTTGCAGACAATTTGAGACACATTGGGAATGAAACCGCTAGCTTCGTAGTCAAAAACTCCAACTCATAGTCTTTTAAAGGCTGGCGATGTGTCAGGAATCTTCTGCCAAGCGCCAGGCTCTGACTTGGCAGTAGTTTGTTTGCATTGGAGATGCGACGGGAACGTGACACTTACGGTGCGATGCAGCGCTACGATCACTCGTATGTTTGTCCAGCAACTGGCTCCGCGGCAGCTTTCTCATTGATATTCTTTGGAGTTATAATATTAAACGTAACATTTTTATTTAGCTTTTGCTTCCATTGTACGATGACCGGCTTGTTATTTTTGAATTATTCTATTTACTGATTTGCTCTACTCACTTGACATTGGCGAAATCCCTGCGGAACCGCCATTAATAAACGAGACTTAAAAAAAAAAGTTTTTAAATCCAAATACATGTTTTGACATGTCGTCTATATTATGTTATACAGCGTGTAAAATTCATACGGACCAAATATTTTTAATCCAGGCGTAGTTAACGATCATACAAATCATGTGAGAAAGATATTTTGTTGGTAACTTTTATTATTGAAGAGCATTTTTTAAAGTTTGTCTTAGGAGCAATGTACGAAGTGTGCGAGCGTCCATCGGTCTTCAATGTATTGCCTGTATCCAAATGCAAGGACGATATGTGGAAAACAAGTAACTATCTCAGGCGAGAGAACCGCCTGCATTAATAATCTATGTTTTTTACTTTTATTGGCAAAGTAAACAAATAGCGATCGAAAATAATTCATGAGTCATGACATGACCATTACGTAGATGCTTTAATTTAATTGGCGCAATGTGTGATGCATTGCTTGCTGAATTAATTAGTAAGAAAAATAAAACACAACTAATGTTGCTGTTACAAAAGTTTATGCGTTAATTAGTGTGTATATTAACTGTTGTTAAAATATATGCCTATTTACACGCTGTATACTTTTTATGCCGCTATATTGTTTTTTTTTTTAATTTAAGTACTGTAACAACCCCCCCTCTTCTTCTTATATTTTTTTATAATATGTTATATGTAATTATTTATTTATTTAATATTATTAATCCTACCTATTTAACTTAACTCTTAACCTACTTATTTACCTACCTATTTAAACTTATCTATTTAACATACCTTTTTAATCCTACCTATTTATTTATCTATTGGCCAAGTGATCGTCTAATGTAAAGGACCTACGTTGTGAACCCGTCATGATTAGTAACCTAAGAACTTTTCGTGAGTATAAGAATGGTATAGCTATAATAATATGATTAAAACTTTGAAGTTTTTAGCATACAAAATGAAATCTGAGTCTTATCACTAATATAATATAATAATATAAGTCAGTCAGTCTTAGGAATAAGTTAGGGTTTGACTAGAGCTGGAAAGTATGCTTAGGGCATATTTAGTTTGCGCCTACGGTCAGAGCCCACGACTCCCCGCTCAAGACTGTGAGACTCGTCTACCTGACTGGACATCCCTCCAGCGCTTTATTTTTTTCTTTCCAGTTGAGACTTTTGATTTTATAGTCTTTGTCAATCGATAGTCATAGTTTAGTCAATAATAGTCTGTCACCAGTATTCAAGGGACAAGAGGAATACACAAAAGCTCCACACTCAATGCAAGAGTCTAATATAAAATAATAGTCAAATGGTATTGTATGTATTTCATATTTAAGTTTACTTCTTGGAGCTAGTTTATTACTGAGTCAAAGTCAAACAAAGTCCGTCAAGATGAAGGTAATATTGTACCTAAATAAATAGTTCCTTAGTATCAAGTTTATGAAAATTTAATAAATGGCAGATCACTGCAATTCCTATGAAGAGTTCAGCTTTATTTCAATGATAATTCCTTAAAATTATAGTGAGTCTCTCTAGTCATGATTTCAATTATAAAATGTAAGTACCTGAAGAAATACATTCCCGTAGGAATGAGTTTATGTTTCCAACTGTTCATAGACCATAACTGGATTACCTTTGAGCAATACCTGGCAGGGACATAACCATTAACGCAAACATAGAAATCACTCTATGTAAAACATTAAATATAATTTGAGACAAATCTGTCAACCCTATAAGTTCTTCAATGTTGAACTATAATTGGCTATATGCCTACTGACTCGAGACTCACTTTGACCTATCTATAAATAAACTGTATTTGCTGTAAATATTATAGACTTAATATGTTCACGTTGTTTAAAGCCGCACTGGCTGAAAATTATGTTTTATTTAGTAGGAGAACCCAGTTTACTAAGTCGCAATTGACCATTTCTATTTTATTAGGTATAGTAAAGCTTTCCAGTCATATTACTATTATATGATGTATATAAGTACATTCACAAGAAGGAGTGACCTCGGTCAACATAATGCACATTTTTCTATGCTTGTATTCCCTTAGGAACGGCATGATAAGTTTACCGTACAGTGACTAGCTGTTGTCCGTAGACATTGACAGCCGAGTCGTAACTCGGTATATACGAGAAACCACCAGCCTCAGAAGAAGAATTGAGGGAAGGCAGTCCAACTCATAAATATTACTTTGAACTTATTAATGCAGGCAATCTGTTACTGACTAGAAATATTTACTTTCTGAGTAGCTTACTTGAGCTTAAATGGTTGAGTAAATTATTGTTAAACCAAAACAGAATAAACTGGGACTTCTCAGCTTAAATTACATATAATAATATAATGTAGTTTATTCCAATACATTAGTTATGACGATCAATATATTCAATTCAACCTGCTTCCTTCACTATTCAGTGGCGGAATAAATCCATACACGGACGAGTTTAAGATATAATATCAATACGCACGAATACCTATTAGTATAGATTAAACCCTACTTTTTAAATACCTAATGCCCTATTTTCCCTACATAGTTGAAGCTACCCTAACACTACTTTATAGGCCTATTCTACAAACTACAACCTAGAGGCTTACCTTGTCCTCATAATTAGCTAGGTCCCTAGGTAAACTGTAAAGTTCAGCTGAGTCGGCTGAAGTAGGCAACCTAACACTCGTGTGGTGTGTACCTCCCCCCTCACGGACCGAAGTCCAAGTTGTGAGAGTAAGGCGCCCTATAATGTAATTAGTGTATATAAATATATATAAGGTTTATCGGGACCCGTCCTCAACTCCCCCAGAGCTTCTATGGGTGCAGATTCGCATGCCAACCTGTGGCCCCATTTCCCCTCCGAAGGCTGGCATTGAGAACAAGTAGGCTCTTTTGCTGATGTCTATGTTGGTAAAGAGATCATCAGGGCGTGCCCACCGCTCTTTTAGATTCTAATAGTTCCAAAGCTGAGGCGTTTGTCACCGTTAGGCTGCCCCGGATTTGGCAGACTTACTAGTGGCTGTCTGATCACCGCTCTGGTACAATCAAGTGCTCAATATAGCTTAACACAACAAGAAATTCCCGCCCCATAATAAAATATTTCTTTAATCCCAACTAATTTAAACAATGTACCAGACACAAATGACAACTAACCCAAAACACTTATCTGAAAAATACACAAAAGAAATAACACAACACAAATAAAATCAAGTAAAAACTCTCAAAGTAAAGTTAATAATAAAAGGATAACTCACCAAGATGTAGAATGTCTAAAATTAATTATTAATTATAAATAATACTTTCCCTGTAGAAAGAGAGCCCTATTACCAAAGGAGGACCGTCCGCCCCTAGCTGCTGCGACGACTGCTTTTTTTTTTTGCTTCCATCTCTTCCTCGTCACCTCGGTTTTTTGTGCAAATCCCTATTTCGTGTTATCCAAAAGTGTAGAGCAACCTAATTATGACCCTTACTCGCCCCGTATAGAGTGTGCTCCGCAATTTCTACGCAACTATCGCTCCTTGTTCTTGAACTATCGTATGATATTACGTCACATATCCCAACTCTCAACCCTGTATTATGAATCCTATTCCGAGGTGATAAAATTTGTAATATAAAGCTAATACGAATGAAACTAGGTGTTTCCCAGAAAGTTCCGTTTGGTAACAAGTAAAAGGGCAACATTTTACCCTAGTATTGCCTGCACTAACTGATAGAAAAAGAAACTTATTTTAATAATAAATATCCATTGATAATCAACGCATATATTTATAATATATTCTGAAAAGGGCAGCAGATCTGTTACGAGTACAACCAACTTTTTTTACCCGAACGCTTGTTCATATGTATAACAATGCCATCTACCTTGAACTTCGAGAGGCACTCATAATCTTTCCTAGATGACTGATCTATTGTATTGATTTCAAGTAACTAGCTATTTCAGATAGTTCACAAAGTCACTCATAGGGGTCGTTGTTTACGATGTGCCCCTATTACGATATCTATAAGGTATTCGAGATTCTAATTTTTATTATTAAACTTGATTGTATGTACGTTTCTTAGATATATGTTTTATTATAAATAAAGTTTGTATAATGAACATGGTTGCCTTGCTGTGTTCAGTTACAGTACCAAGTGACACTTGTGAAGTTGAGAAGAATCTAACGCCACCTCGCTTGTTGAAATTGACCCATCCATCCAGCCTCTACGAGGGAACATAGAGTCGGGCATACATAAAGGTCAAAGACATAACCCTCCTTTTGGGCTTTGCCGCAGTCGGGTAAAAAAGAAGAAATATAATCTTATTTGAATTGTCAACAAGTTTGAAGTTGTTGTTATTCTGTAACTCTGCCTACCCCACTCTGGGAATAAAAGCGTGACGTTATGTATGTATGTATGTATAATCTTATTTATGTATTGTTTTGATCGTAGGCTTTATTCTAATCTGTTTACGTCCATCTGCTGTTACATTGTGATCATATGGTTCCGATTAGGGTATTGAAGCAACATGTCCATGTTTCTTTATTTTGTCGGGGGTTAAGGCTTTGTTTATTTAATCTTAATACAAAAACCCGCTGAAAATAGGCTTTATCCAGCGAGATCACCATTTCCACAGAAAAAGTTTCTATTATACATTGTATTAGTCCTTGTTACTTCAATACCCTAATGGGAACCATATGATCATAATGTAACAGCAGATGGAAACGGGTCACTTTCTATGGAAATTCTGTACTAAGTGACCGTTTTCATTGTTCGTGAGTGCAGTAGTTTATCCGTATTTGGTAACAAAATTCAGTGATGGTAGGGGACCTTGTGCAAGGCCTGTCCGGGTCGTTACCACCGTCTTATCCCTTAACCTACCACCAAGTATTGTTGTGTTGTGGTGTGGGGATTATACAAGCGGTGAAATTACTTGCATAGAGGCATTTTTTAGAGGTCTTAGGATTGCAGTCTTAAGATTGTAGTCTTGAGAATGCAAATATCTATAGGTCATAGATCTTACTTACCATCAGATGGCTTCTGTGCTCGTTCGCCTTCTACATGCTACAAAAAAAGACAATGTCAGCTGCTTTGCGCATTAGGTATAGGTAATTATGCCGGGTCAGAATAGTGCCACACCATGTCTTCCCGTGGATATCGTTAGAGGCGAGTAAGGGAATAAGGGCTTGTGGTACTGTTAGGCGATGGTCGTTGGGCGACTAGTCGAATAATACACTGATCTTAGTCTGATTGTGCAAAATGTGGCATCAGAATTACCATCAAGTATTTAAGAGTTGTTGGTAAGTATTTCTTTAGTTTTGCTTACCGCTCTGGGAATGTGTTTGATAATAAAATGTTTGATGATAAAAATATTTTAGATCCTTTAATTAAACCAAAATTCAATGATTCTACTTTTATTGACTACACGTTGGCAGTTGATAGTGAACCAGCCTTCGAAGCTAGGTTAAAATCCTGGTAAGGGCAGATATTTTGTGTGATAGCACGAGTATTTGTTCCTGAGTCTTAGGTATTCTCTAAGTTTATCGTTGTCTATATCTAGAGCTTAGTTGGCGAAAGTCAATTTGTTCCATGTTTTGTGCAAGTTTTCCATTTAAAACTCTGTCAAAGAGAGCAGAGAAGCGTCAGAAAAAACCGTGCTTACGGTAAGCTCTGAGATAATTCTAAAGCAAAACGAATATTTGGAAGGTAGCTAAATGTGCTGTGAATTTGTTGTCAGCCGGATGATAAGCACGCGCGCTTCCTGAGAGCTGCCTGTGCGCAGAGCACCTTCATTTAACAGAGACTGCCATCAAAAACTAAATATCTTAAGGTTGTCTGGAAGAGATCGCTATTTAGCGATAAGACCGCCTGTTTGTATACCTATGATTTAAATGTACCTTGGGGCTAGTCAAGTTGCATTCGACAATCGTTAGCGATTATGTTTCGATTGAAAAATGTATGGAATTGACGTAAGCCACGGAGAAAGTCACGTGGTACCATCTCAGTGACTTGCGTCAATTCCATACATTATTCAATAGAAACATAATTGCTAACGATTGTCGAATGCAACTTGAGTAGCCCCACTGTTGCGTGTTCTGTTTTTTTTTGGTGTTCAATAAAGAGTATTTGTATTATATGTTACGAAGGTTGTTTTATCAGAATCTAAGTCGGAATCGGATTTTTAAATTTGGTTATCGGAGAACCTAAGTTGGAGTTGACGGAGGTAAAAAATTGTTGTGTGTGCAATGTGTAAGCACGGGGGATGTGGGGTTGGCCTTGCTACAAATTTAATTAAATTTAGAAGTTTTGGCTGTATTTCAGTTCATATTAAAAAAAAATGAGAGCCGTCACGGGACGCCTGGCAGATGTGAAACATCTAAATTACTTTGTACAAGTTATATGCATAGCAGAACATTTTACGACAGTAATTATATATGACACAATGAAATGATAAAGCATTATAAATATTTTTCATAAAATAATGATTATTTATTACAAAATCATGCATTTTTATTAAAAACAAAATACAAAATAAAAAAATTACACATTTAATTATAATAACGACAACTCCATTCTTTTATATAGCGTGGCGACGCGTCGCCACGGCAAGCGTCGCCACGCCAACGATCAGTTTCATACCTCGGCTATAGATGTTTCACATCAAAAACTTTTTGGGAGGTTTGTTTGATGATGTCGTTAACTCGTCAATAAATCTCGTGCAGCATCTGTCTCTGCGTAATCTGTGGCAGCACACCGGCTATCTACATCGCAGGCTGCACAAACACACAGAGTATTAACGTGACGTGACATCTTTCTCTGTTTTGACGGAAAATAGGCTGGATACAGTCTGTTGAGACCCGCAATAGTCGATTGTGTACCGTTGGATGGGGTTACTAGATTCGCTTGGGTGGATAGAGAGCGTCGGTGGCCTAGTGGCTTAGGTGGTCGACTCGTGATCGTAAGGTATCGAGTTCTAACCCCCGCAGTCACCATGTACCAATGAGTTTTTCTAACTTAAGTACATTACCCGATGCTCTTACAGTGGAGGAAATCACCGTGAGGTAACCTGCACACTCGAACAGCTAACTGTGTGTAAGAGGGTAATTGCACAAAAAATCCTAAAGGGGTCGAAGTGTAAGATGGGTGGATAGAAATATGATCTAAAATAAGTCATAAGTTGTTACTAATAAGAACGATTATTAAATTGAGAAGTCTGTTGGAGAATGACGTTAAAATCTCAGTCTTTTCAGTACAATATGCTTTATTTTGGGTATTTCTAAGCACATTTATATACCTACTATGGTTTTTTATACCCTATAGAGTACCGGGTGAAAAGTGGTGAATAGAGATTCGCGGGATTTCTATTCACATTTCACCCGGTACTGTATAGGGCATAAAAAACCATAGTAGGTATATTACGACCAATACGACCAACGAAATTAACCATTGGTTTTTGGAACCAAGATGGCCGATGTTAAGGGTTCAGTTGTTTATTACATTACATACATTGACACCGAATGTACTGCATTCACATGTCGACGTTTTTTTAGGGTTCCGTAGTCAAACTAGGAATCCTTAGTTTCGCCATGTCCGTTCGTCCGTCCGTCCGTCTGACGCAGCCTAGTGCAAAAACTATTAGTACTAGAAAGCTGCAATTTGGCATGAATATGCAAATTAGTCACGCCAACAAAGTGGTATTGTAAAAAGTTTTTTTTTTTTTAAATTACCTCCCCTACGCGTAGGTAGCGCGAGGATGTATTTTTTTTTTCTCGTCTACCCTATAGAGTGGGGTGTCGTTGGATAGGTCTTTCAATAATATTACGGGTTTAACAAAACAGTTTTTTAATTAAGTAATCCGTTTATGAAATATTAAGCTTTAAAGCGCTAAAGGGCTTTAGGCTCAAGTCCCCAAACAGCCAAACTACTAATAGTAAAAATCTAAAAAAAAACCTAAATAAAACAGCATATAACCAATTTTAAAGGAAAACTATTACGACTAAGTAGACATCGTTGTTTTATACCTACTAAAATCATCTACGACAGCACCAATAGAAAATTTGTGATTACTTGATGATTTTTTATGTTCGTAGTACTTAACGGCTTCGGAACCCTACACTGAGCATGGTCCGACATGCTCTTGCCCGGTTTTTAAAGGAGGAATTCGCTTCTCGGTTCGGCGATTCCGTGGCCGCCAGTTAGCTGACACCGCGAGAGTGTTTTAGTAGTTTCGTTAATTTTAAGTTATGTTGTTGTCTACGTTAGTATGTAAGGTAATAATAGTAAATACGGAGCTTGTCGCCTGAGTTAAAGTATTCTATTATATTCAATTATCATCAAGTCTGTAAACATTATAATATAAGTAGAGACAAGTTACCAAACTTACGTCCATTTTTATCGAAATAAATAAAAACAACTAAAAATCCGATAAACGCGTTGACCCACAGTAAAACTATTTTTAACCGACTTCAGAAAAAGGAGGAGGTTCTCAATTCGCCGGTTTTTTTTACATAAAGACCACAAGACTCATATGTTTTTTTTTGTTCGATTAGGTATACTTTCTAGTTACTGTTGGTCCCAAATGGGACCGAGCTGTAAATCCAGCACGTCAAGATGTGATGATGGAATCTTGGATAAATCGAGGGAATTCCTCAAACATTACAGGAATAAATATATACGTGGACGACATAACAGTATTATTATGACTACTTAAAGGTATTTACATTATTAAATGTAACAAAATTATTCTCATGATGGTTCAACCAAAGGTGCCAACCGAAAACCAGCGCTGCGGTCCCCTGACCACAGCATTATGCTGAGTTGGAACCTTTTTGGTGGCAGAATACGTGCATACTGTATATTCTTTTCTAAATTTTATTTGTTTTTGGTGTCAAATAAATTATATTCTATTCTATTCTATAAATAAAATAAATGTTTTAAAAACTGAAAGCCGTGTTAAAAAAGCTAGAAAAAATGTCTTTTAATATGACAGGTAAAATAGGTCCGTCCAACTGCAGTTGGCGTCCCACTTAATTTTTAACCAAAAGCCGAATTCAGTTGGACTTACTTATCATTTTAAAAGACGTTATTTCGTGCTTTTTGAAGACGGTTTTTTTTTATAGTTATCCCCTTCTGTCAAATTGAAATGTCATAATGACAGAAAGGCACAAAGCATACTTGAAGCACACTCTAGCTATTGCGCGTTCAGGAATAAGTACGTATTGAAAGATAAATTCAAGATACTCGTATACTCGTAACCATTGTTAGAAACTCAGTATTACGAGTTAAAGTAAAACATTAAAACGGAAACGTAGTAAATAAGAATGAATTATCGAGCTCTGAAAGCGTTTAGTTGTACAGACAATGTAGTATTTCATTTCGGCCATCTTGGTTTATTTTGCGTTAAGTTATCTGTGGTAAAAGTAAGGTTGGGACCATTGATAAGTGATGCGATTCATCTTTTATTGAAATTGTTTTTTCTTGGGGAGTATTTTTAGAGAAAGGCCTATGTCCATCACTGAAAGCCCCTTCCATAGATTTTGCGAATTTAAAAACAAACTGACAAAATAAAATAATCTATCTAGAAAGTGTAACTTTCAACCTTTTTTGTATTTTTAATCGAGACATAAAGGATTTTTTTTACTTTTTCGGCGGATATAAATAAATATCAGAGGACAATCTTTCAAAAATTGATCTAAACCCAAACTAAGCTCTATGCTTATGCTAAAGGTACTAGGACTATCTAAGCGACGATAAACATACTGTAATATTTTTTATGGCGCCTTGCGCACAAACTATCTCCATCTCAAGTTCTTTGCGCGGAAGCACATAAAACCATCCCTTTTCATTCTTGTGTGGGCATGGCAGCACATGTGGCCTCAATTTATCGCGTCTCTTATCCATCGCCACTTCCTAACCTAGGTTCCTCATAACGTAGACTCCTGAATAATTTGAACAAAACTGGCGTTTCAGCAAAGTTAAGGGAATACGGCCGCAAGTGGCCCTGCAGGGATTACGGCTATCCCGATGTTTGTTAATCCAGAGAATTATTCATGCAATTAGGTAACCGGGAAAATTACTGCATCTGAATAATTGAGCCAATGGCTTTCTTGTACTCAGATGGGGAATATGGGCCGGATACTTGGGAAGTCGTTATTTGCGATTATTGTTTGTAATAATTATCATAAAGTTAATAAATCGTGAAAGCAGTAAATCTCGACACGGCTCGTGTTGTTAGGGGGTTCTTTTTGCAGCCACAACCTTCGAATGGTAACTTATCACTTCATCGAATGTATCATTTAATTGTATTTCATTTCATCGATCGCTATTTTCTGCTGAAACCATAATGTTTTCAGGGTATCTTAAACATTAATTACGTAAATTAGGTTAGGTTAGATGTTTGAGATACCCTAAAAAATATTACGGTTTCAGCAGAAAACAGCGTTCGATGAAATTAAATTCGATGAAAGGTGTTTCCATGAAATGATAGACACCCCCATCGGAAGC
Source organism: Acleris holmiana (assembly GCA_949316455.1). Lineage (NCBI taxonomy): Eukaryota > Metazoa > Arthropoda > Insecta > Lepidoptera > Tortricidae > Acleris > Acleris holmiana. Next base: position 11,052,292 of record OX438785.1, read on the forward strand.
TTGAGCCTTGTCCCGGTAACACATCCATCACTTCATCGAATGTATCATTTCGTCGAACACTATTTTCTGCTGTAATCATATTTTTTTCAGGGTATATTAATAATTCATTATGTAGGTTAGGTTAGGTTAGATGTTTAAGATACCCTGAAAACATAGTTCCAGCAGAAAATAGCGTTCGATGAAATAAAATTCGATGAAATGATAGACACCCCTTCGTCCCACTAGCAATAAAATTTGGCACCAAATATGAAAAAAAAATTATCACAGGACAAATGTCACCCAAATTGACCTACTTATTCCCAAACTAAGCTCTAGGCTTGTACTATGGGTACTAGACAACGATAAACTTACTTATTAAGAGAAATATATACTTAAATACATAGAAAACATCCAAGACACAGCAATAAATACTCGTGCTCATCACACAAATATCTGCCCTTACCGGGATTTGAACCCAGGACCCTAGCTTCGAAGGCAGGGTCACTACCAACTAGGCTAGCGTGTCGTCGGAGTATGGACACCGGAGTGTCACGTATTTCGAACTTCGGATCACTCCGTCACTTTTTTGCAAGTTAATTACGCATCGAGAGCAAAAGTGAGTGACCAATGGACGAAGTTCGAATTACGGATTTCAAACTAGACCCCCAGGGGCTCTAGCCAAGATGCAAACGCTCCTAACGATTTTCTTTTCTATCGCTCAAAATGTATGGGATGACGGTCGACCACGTGGTTTATCGAAACGCACGAGAATGTCATCCCATACATTTTGAGCGATAGAAAAGAAAATCGTTAGGAGCGTTTGCATCTTGGCAAGGGCCCCTGTTCCAATCGCCATATTATCTCGATGACGATGCGTTAACGTTACTTCTCGATTGAAGACAAACACGACGGTATAAAACTGGTTTTAATTTAAAATTGCTTTTTTCTCGTTTCGACAATGTCGGCCGTAGGCCTGTAAAAACAATTACTTTACCACCATTACATACTGGGTGTTGCCTGTAATAGGAACAATAAATTGAGGGATTGTTTCTACTCTATAAACGTAGCAACATTTGTTCTACTACTTTTGAAAACTATGTAATTTATTATTTGGGATTTTTTTCGAACAAACTAAATAGTATTTTCAATGAACCCCGTCCAATAGTCTACTTGACATCTACTGTCAGCCTACAAACTTCGTAGTTTTCGCAATACATTGCTTGCTTGGAAAATCTAAATTCATTAATATTTAGTTAACAATAAGTTATTTTCAAAAGTTGTAGAATAAATGTTGTTACGTTTGTGGTGTGGAAACGATTCCTAAATTTATTGCTCCTATTACAGGCAACACCCGGTATAAGCATGCGAGATTGCCCACGTTGACTTTAGTGAAGTGATAACAAAGCAAACTGTCATAGTAATTAACGTCTAATTAACTACGTGTGCCATAACTACAGGGGCCCTAGCCAAGATGCAAACGCTCCTAACGATTTTCTTTTCTATCCGATCGCTCAAAATGTATGGGCATTTTTGACTTAGATTTAAGTTTCTATTAATTTTTAGGGCATTGCTAACTTAACGAGCAACCCTGGGCAACCACCTTTAATTTCTGTAATTTTCTTTAAT